>WSYH01002562.1:0-84187 GCA_036426205.1 Ascaphus truei
CTTTAACCCACAACAGTTTCTGGATGACCTTACCAACTGCCCATGGCACAGAATCGATTTAATTCCCGACCCTGATTCTGCGCTCGACTATTTCCAATCCGAGTTCTTAAAACTCTGCGATACCCATGCTCCACTACGCAGAATAAGGGTACGGGGTGCCCACCTTCCATGGGTTACACCTGACCTTATAGCACTGTACCAGTTCAGGGATGCCTTGTGGAAAAGCTACAAAGTAACTGGCACTACCAAGGATCTCAATCACTACAGATGCCTGCGGAACGTGTGCACAAGGCAAACAAGGTATGCAAAAGCACAATATTACTCTGACAATCTCCACCAAAATACATCAAACCCAGGTAACTTCTGGAAGGTTATCAACAATATATTCCAGGCTCCTAACCATCAACAACCAAGTAATATCACTAAGGGGGATATTACTCTGACAAACCCCACTGACATTGCAAATGCATTCAATGATTACTTTGTGGGGTGTGCCACTAACTTATTAGCGAAACGCAGCACAAACCCCAAACATGAATCTCATCCTGGAAGTATCCCTACAGTCCCACCCCCTCCCAACACTGCCCACAATTTTCAATTTAGCCCAGTATCTGAAGAGGAGATTACACAAGCGCTCCTCAAACTAAAACTAAGCAGCCAATGTGGACCCGACTTACTACAATCTAGGTTCCTACGACTTGGTGCCCCAGCCATTGCCAAACCAATTGCGTCCATAGTCAACTCTATCCTGTCTGCAGGCCATATCCCTAAGACCTGGAAAACTGCCAGAGTTGTCCCAATCTTCAAAAGTGGGGACAAAAACACTGTCTCAAACTACAGGCCAATCTCACTTCTCCCAATTCTATCCAAAGTTATGGAAAAATGTGTCCACTCCCAATTAAGCGATTTCTACACCAAGACAAATTTCCCTAGCCAATTCCAGTCTGGGTTCCGTCCCAAACACTCCACCGTAACTACCCTGCTAAAAGTGTGCAATGAAATCCAGTGTGGAATGGAACGGGGACAACTCACTGGTGCAGTATTCCTAGATTTTGCAAAGGCTTTTGACACAGTTGATCATGCTATCCTGCTTAACAAACTCCAGAGCTCTGGAATAGGGAAACATGCTTTAAACTGGTTTCAGTCCTACCTATCAGGAAGATCCCAACATGTGTCCATCTCAGGCTCTAACTCCAACCCCCTGGATATCACCTGTGGTGTACCGCAAGGCTCTGTTCTGGGGCCCCTACTCTTCTCAGTGTTCATTAATGATCTTCCCACAGCTTGTAAGGAAGCCTCAATACACATGTATGCAGATGACACAATCCTGTATGCACACAGCCATAGCCTCTCTGACCTTCAACACATACTTCAATCTGACTTTTTGAGACTCGAAAACTGGATTTCCCAAAACAAACTGTTTTTAAACACTGACAAGACTGTAACAATGGTATTTGGGACCAAGACTAAATTTGTAAAGCTTCCAGTGACTGAGCTCCTGATTAGAACAAACGCTACCACCACCCTAACACCTGTCACTAGTTTTAAATACCTGGGCTTATGGTTTGACTCCCACTTAACATTCGGGATGCACATTGATACCCTGACAACCAAGACCTATGCCAAACTAGGGGTACTTTACAGGAACAAATCCTCCCTAAGTCTCCTGGTCAGAAAGCGTATTGCACAGCAGATGCTAATGCCAATTATTGACTATGGAGACATAGTATATGGCTTGGCTCCTCAAACCCACCTTAGCAAACTTGACACCCTCTACAATTCAATTTGTCGTTTTGTTCTCCAATGCAACTACAACACACATCACTGCGAAATGCTCAAAGAACTAGATTGGTCATCACTAGAGTCTAGGCGCAAAGTTCACCTTTCCTGTCTCACCCTCAAATACTTTCTGGGCAAGCTACCCAGCTACCTGAACAAGCTCCTCACCCCTACCACATGCAGTACCTATCACCTGAGATCAGACTCCAAAAGACTATTCATGGTCCCAAGACTCAACAAAGTATCTGGACGTTCCTCCTTCTCCTTCCGTGCACCCCAAAACTGGAACAACCTACCAGAGACACTCATATCCACCACCAGCTTAAATTCTTTCAAATCTAAGGCTGTCTCACACTTTAATCTGGTCTGTAACTGTTTCATACGCTCATAATATATATTTTCTTTAACTGTGCATGCAATGTCTTGTATATAATGTAAACCTTGTTCATTTATGTAACTGTATTTGTAACCATGTATTATTTTGTTTTACTCTGTGCCCAGGACATACTTGAAAACGAGAGGTAACTCTCAATGTATTACTTCCTGGTAAAATATTTTATAAATAAATAAATAAATAAAATCTTATCGAGGCTGATCGCCACTCTAGAATTGTGATTTCCTTTCCAACTTGTCCGACCAGAAAAATTGGCAAGAAGGTGGTGAGAAGATTCCGATAAGCAGCGAGACGGCACTATGCATTTTTCCTGCATCGGATTGATGCTGGGAGACTCCGGAGCTGATATCCATTAATATCACCACCGGAGACCCCCGGCATGAATCTGATGCATGAAAAATGCATTTACATGCAACTTCATTACCTTAGCGGTTAACCGCTAAAGCAAAGAAGGGGTTAACCACCAGTGCCATGCTTATTGTGGTTAGCATAAATAAAGTAAAAACAAAATCGTTCTACTTACCCCTGCCATCATGAAGGGTGTCATCATCAGCATACTGCAGGGCCATGTACACCGATGCCAGCAAGAATATATTTTAAAAAACAATCTAATGGCCCCTAACCTCTTAATCACCTTAGTGGTTAATAAACTAGTTAAGGGGTTAACCCACCGGGTTAACCCACCCTCCCCCCACTACCAACCCGGGAGGCCTAATCACCCACCCAGACCCACTATACCCACACTGTATGATTGGCATAGTAGTACATCATACCCATACAATATGGGCATGATAAGCTTCTATAGCAGTCAATTGTCACCCTAAAACAAAAGCATGAATGTCCAAAATACACAATAATAAAACATTTACCTAAACCCCAAGAAGCAAAAATTAAAAGCACTAGGCAACCATAGTATATGGAGTAATGGGTGCTCCAATAGTTCTGGAAATGTGTTCAATAAATCTTCATCAAGAATAACATGGAATCATGGTTTTCCTTATCAGGAGTGGGTATTCTACTAGGTGAGTAACAATAAGGTCAACTTTCTTAAGCCTCCTGAAGGTAACATTTGTTTCCACTAGCCAACCATGCAATTACCTAAATAAAACCACTAGGCATTCAATAAAATAATTAAAACCACTAGGTAATCAATTACATAAATCATACCACTAGCCAAACAATACTTTGAATACAAAAAGCAGTAGCCAACGCAACAATTAAATAATACAACCACTAGGCAACAAATAAATTAAACTCCGTAGCCAACAAAATACATCATTAAATAAAAACATTAACAAATCTGTAAAAAAAAAACAATAAACAATCCATCACAATTCAAAACAAATTAATCTAAAAAAATAAACAGAAATAGAGAATATAACAGTCAATAGAAGAAATGCATTTGGCCAAAAATTAATTGGCTACCAATGTATTCATCTGTACCCTAAACAGGCACAGATTAATACAATAGCAGTCAATGGGCAATGAAAAACATAAAAAAAAACACAAGATAGTAACTCCGCGCTGGTGCTGTCAGAATGGAAAAGGAACCCTCTTGCTGCCGTCTGACTAAGGGACTCCACACCCCCTATGAACGTGAGCTCCTGGATGGGAGCTCACAGACAAGAATAAAACAGGCAGAAAGGCGCACTGAGAGACACAATCTTTTAATGACCCCTGAGGGTAAACGCTAAATTAAAATGTACACACTGTATTAAAACACTAAAAACAATGAGCAAGGAGGAGGAGGGGAGACAGGGAATAACTGCTGATCGTACAAAAAGGGTCCGGACCCAATCTAATAACGTACCAAACAGCAGGGAAACACAAGTTCTCCTACACAGCCTCCGCCAGAACAAACTCACAGGGACAGTCTCACGTGACCTCTACGCGTTTCGCACATAGTGCTTCGACAGGAGTAACGTGATAACTCTGCCTTTGGAGTTATATAACACACTGCAGCCAATAGATGCCAGAATGAAAGGCGTGTACTATCCACCAGCTGCAGGAAATCAATATGATCATAGAGCTGCCGATTGCACACTAGAGACACAGGACCAAATGAATAATTTAACCCTGTCAGGGTACAGTGTCCTGAGTGCTTATACAATACATAATACAAATAAATAATATAAATATATACTCATACATACAGCTTGTTAAACATTCTGGTGTAAAAGCAATATTACATATTAAAACCCAAAATAAACGGGGAAGAGAAAAAACACAAACATACACAGATGTTAAACAGCACAGATATTAAAACCACTGATATTCAAAAAAGAGAAGATCTGAACACCATTATGAATGCAAAGATCAAACAGAACAAGTAACTACACTTTTAAAAAGGGAACAAACTCTATGTAATCATTCAGTCCCTGAGGATATCTGGACTGCAGAGTATATATTCAGTATTGTTCCCTTCTACTCAAAAGTAGTTCTCTTTTACCCAGTCTTTTGTCAACTGTAATCAAATATGTCTTCCAATCTCATTAATGTTTTATTTGTCATTATGCAAAACAAATGTTGGGTTGGAGCAAAGACCTAATAGCAATGTGTGTAATGCCAGACAATGATGATACAGTAATTGTGCTTCAGACCAGGGGTGAGCAAAATTTTATGCCGAGCCCCCCTTATCCTCCATGAAATTTCTTGGGCCCCCCCTGCCTAATGTAATCAAAATCACATGAAAAAAAAAACCTTTATTAAACGGTATACAATGTAAATACAAATATGTCTAAATACTTACATATTTCAACAGCTCACGCTTGCAAAATTAGGCTGCGTCCACGCTGCCGCTGAGAGCAGTGACATCACCAACTTTCCAAGCATGAGCACAGGGTGTCCTGCATAATTTTGCAAGCACGAGCGGGGTGGCATGGATCGTGGCTATTTTTGTGTGTGTTTGTGTGTGTGTGTGTGTGTGTGTGTGTGTGCATTGACTGCTGCTAAGTTACTCTCTTCAATTGCTGCTGAGCGCACTTCAAAGTCAATTTTGTTTGTCTCCACAAGCGCCAAGCTTGGGAGAGCGTATGTGCACAAAGGCAATCCTTGGGGGGGGGGGGCATTCATCCACCTCTTTGCTACCTCCCTTCCCTCTCTCTCCTCCCTTTTATTTTCCTTCCCCTCCTTTTTTCTTCTCCCATTTGCCTTTTTATTCTCCCTGCTCTTTGGATTGCTGTCTCCAGTGTCTTTCACACTCCTACAGTGGCGGCCGCATTTATTCTCCTGCGGCCGCCACGGTGGGTATTCCAAATGTGCGGACAGACGCGTTTTTTTCCGGCGTGTTGTCGGCGCTAGTTTCGGTGCCGCAGGTGCTCCATTGTGCGCTCCATTGTTGCTATTAGCGGCCATTAGCGCTGAACGGGAGAGGGGCTGACACGCGGCCGAGATGCGGCCAAGTTCGCGGCTGCCGATACATGCCCCGTAAAATTGCGGCAAATGTTAGATTTAAGCTGGCTGCAGCAGTATCTACAGTATTATGTATTATTATTTTTTTCCATTTTCAATGTTGTGTTTTCACTTTTTTTTATATTATTATTTCTATACATTAATAGCATGATTGATATAGTGGCAGCCTACCTTTTCACTTGCAGAGGTTCGCACCGAACAAGTTGCCAGCAGAGTAGAGCAGGACCACAGCGCTATTGCAGGGCAAACACCGGAAGGAGGGGCGTTTGAAATCACACCATCACGTGACCGCCACCTGCACTATCCTGTTCGGCCGCCCGCACACATCTTCTTTGGCTGTCTGCCTGCGCACAGCTTCTTGGCCGCCCGCGCACAGCTTTTTTGCCCTCCCGCGCACAGCGTCTGCCGGCCCGCACACACCAGGTTTCGCCACATGCCGTCTGCACACACCCAAGTTTGTGCACCACTTCATTCAATCATAACACCCACACACAATCACAACACAGACACAGCACACATACTCAATCACAACCAACACAGACATAACACACACTCAATCGCAACACCCACACACACAACACCCACACACACACACACACACACACACACACACACACACACACACACACACACACACACACACACAGCACACATACTCAATCACAACACACACTCATATCACAACACACACACACAGACACAACACACACACACACACACACACACACACACACACACACACACACACACACACACACACATCATAACCAACACAGTCACAGCACACACTCAATCACAACACAGACAGACACAACACACAATCCTAACTCTTTCACACACTTTCACCTGGAGTGGAAGTACTAAGCATGCTCTGGTCCCCCGTGTGCTGTTGCAAACTGGGGCTGGGAAACAGACAGAAGGAGGAGGGGCTGTATGTGTGCAGTGAAGGCACCACCCCCGCAGCAGCAAGGCCCCACCCCCGCATCAAGCAGAGAGCACAGAGAAGCCCCGCCCCCGCGGCAAGCCACAGCACAGTGAAGGCTCCGCCCCCGCAGCAAGCACAGAGAAGCAGCAGCATGGAGCTTGAGCTTCTTTGCCCTCCCGCGCACAGCGTCTGCTGCCCACCCCCAGGTTTCACCGCACGCCACCTGTGCCCCCATAAATAATCTTGCGCACCCCCCAGTTTGCGCACATCTGCTTTAGTAAAAATATTTACTTTATCCATTGTAGATTTTATCATTGTTTAAAATAAGATTTGTTGCGGAATACTCAGTTTGGAACACATATAATCAGCTTTAAGTTCTTGGATCTTGGATCTGAAGCTCTTGGACTTTTGAATTGTACTGTAGGTGTATAATAATGTGTTAGCATACAAAGCAACAGCAAACATATCACTTTTGAAAACAGAGAAGAGCAATATACCTATACTGCAAATATAGGTGTATGGAGCAATTCCATGAATTGTATTTCCATAACTTGAGTCATATGAATATGACAGAGACATATGCATATCAAGAAAGCTCTGGTAAATAAGAACATAATCTGAAAAGAGCTTAAGATTCAATATCTGAGCACATAAACTTGTACAATAGTGAATCATGGTTGACTGATCAATTTTAGAAAAACAGTGGCACATTTTAGAAAATTACAGTAATGTGAGGTTATATTTAGGACTTACTCAAAATTATAATATAGACTTGTGTATGGACATCTTGAGGCAGACAATGCATCTAAAACTTTGTTGTGTAACGTTTGAGATTTCTTCACTTCTATTGTTTTTTTAATTTGTATCTTTGGGGGTTGATACATACATTCCCTCAGTTGCACTGAGGATGTTCTCATTGACTCAACAAGTGGATCATTGATCTATATTTTACTTGATTAGCTTGTGCTATTATTTTTGGGATATTTTTACAAAATAATTTGTGCAACAAACTGACAGAGATTCATACATATTAAACTGGAAGTTACATAGTTACATAGTAGATGAGGTTGAAAAAAGACGTACGTCCATCAAGTTCAACCTATGCTAAATTTAGACAGCAGATACTTTATCCTATATCTATACTTACTTATTGATCCAGAGGAAGGCAACAAAAACCCCAGAGTCATATCATCCAATGATATCTCATAAGGGGAAAAATAAATTCCTTCCTGACTCCAAGAATTGGCAATCGGATTAATCCCTGAATCAACATCCTTCCCATGTACTGTATACTTATTTGTATACCTTTCCTATCTAAAAAGATGTCCAACCTTTTTTGAACAAATCTATTGTATCTGCCATCACAGTCTCCATGGGTAATGAATTCCACATTTTAACTGCCCTTACTGTAAAGAACCCTTTCCTTTATTGCTGGTGAAATCTCCTTTCCTTCAACCTTAAGGGATGGCCCCGAATCCTTTGTACTGCCTGTGGGATGAATAGTTCTTTTGAAAGCTCCTTGTATTGTCCCCGATGCTTCTCTTTGTGAATAGATTGTGAAGCCTTAATTAACTGTTTCTCAGTTATTGACTTGTAACAATAAACAGCTATTTCAAAAGCAGCTACTTCTCTTTTTTATTTATGACAACCACAAAAAGTATACACCATGTTAATTTTCTTTGTGGCATATTTTATAGGGAAAGGAAAGCTGTGGAAATGAAAATGCATGAATAAAATGCATTAATAAAACAAACCTGTTTGGCTTTAGTCAACTTATTTCTGCAGTATAGTAGGTTCTGTTTTGCTTTTTGTCGGGACTCATAGCCCTTTTATTCTACTGATAAAAGAGAACATTACTAACTGGTCTGTATCAACTTCTCCCACTTATCTGAGTGTAATTTACAAAACAATTCAGCAACAATATAATTTATCAAGGTACTTTAATTGTCTGACTTTATGGCCCATATTTACTAAGCAGTGTTAATCCAGAACAATTTAAAACACGGTAAGGCACCCTGCAGCCCTTTGAAGTGAATGAATCATAAAGAATCTTCAGGATAAAAAGGTGTCCATGATTGTTTAGTAAATATGGCCTTATATGTTCTTTTTAGTATCTTAATTCAGTTCCGAATATGCAGTACATACTACAAATATTACATTCTTGTAAATGTGTCAAAATTGTCTAATAAAAATAAAACCCTGCTATAACATTATAGACTTTGAAAATAGGCATTGAAATAGGAAATAGGTTATTTAGAACAGAATCATCGCTTCTAAGTTTGAAATGTCTGGTAAGCATTAATGTGAAGTATGCCATTTATCAAGGTAATGGTCCACATTAAACTTATTTCTAATAAAAAATGTGATCTGAATAAGGTATGAATTTCATGCCTTTATTCTCCACTCATTTCTACCCGAATAAAATCAAAACACTTTCAAACAGTATGTCTACAATAAAAAACAATTTAAGACCTTAAATGCAAAGGGTAGTTTGCCCTCTACATGCTCAAAGAAATTGAATAGAAATGGCAGTACATTTGCTAAACTATCTTTACTTTGCACGTCTTTTCGTGTGCTTATGAAAACTATACATATTATTGTAGTCAGCACATGTTGAACTTTTCTGTGATGCATATCAGCTATAATTAACATTATCTAAATGAAATATGATGCCATATATATATACATTCAATATGCATTCTGTCTTGACCCAGTGATTAGGTTTTTAAACTTTTTTTAAATATTTTTATTAGGCAGATATACATTAAACAGACACAGTAGATTATCCTTAGCCTAATACAGAATTTTTTTTCTTTTTTTAGATAAAGAAGATAAGATAGTATAGAACAGAACTTCGCCGTTTGAGGTGAGGCCTCTAGTCCACTTTATGGACCGAAGAAAGAGAGACAGGAAAAAGAAGAGAAAAAGAAGGGAGGAAGGGGAACGGAGGTGGGAGGGGGGGAAGGAAGGGGTGGAAAGGGAGAGCTGCCTCCCTCCCCCACCGCCAGGCGCCGAGGTCCATCAACTCATTCACCTCCCCTTTCAATAAAGGAGATCATTATCATTAAACCTTGGTTATAAAATTAACCATGGTTCCCAGATTTTATAGAAAGCTGTTGTGGATCTTTTTAGAAAAGCCAACTGCTTTTCCATGAGCATTACCTCATTGATCCTTTTTTTGTCATTTGCTTGGAGGAGGTGATACCTTCTTCCAGGAGGCCGCCACTGCACACCTAGCCGCTGTGAGAATGAAAGAGATTAATTTCCTCACTGGTCGGTCAATTTTCTCCATTGGCCTGGCAAGTAGGTCGGTCAGTGGATCAATAGGTATTGTGAGGAACGTGACCTCTTTTATCAAAGTTTGTACAGTAAGCCAATATTTCTGAATCTCTGGACATGTCCATCAAATGTGAGCCATATCTCCCTTTTGTCCACAGCCTCTCCAGCAAAGATTGGAGGCCAAAGGTTAGATTTGTCTTATTCTAACTGGGGTAAGATACCAGTGAAATAGTATTTTAAAGATATCTTCCTTCATTGTGGTACATATCGAAGTTCCTGAGACAAAATCCCATATGTCTTCCCAATCCTCTCTGTCTATAACTATGTTCAATTCCGCTGCCCATTTGAGCATGTACTCATGAACAGGGGGAACTTTTTAAGTGATAATTTCCGTGTAAACTTTTGGACATATATAATTGTCTCTAAAAACTAAAATTACTATGGGGTGCAAAATCCAGGCCTTTGTTGAGAAGAGCAATTTGTATGTTGGTAATAGTAATGCCTGAGATATCAATGACATTATCTACTGTAAGTCCTTCAGTAATTCTTTCTCCTCTTCCAATTTAGCCCAAAATGCCTTTTCTTCTTTGCTCTCCTAGTCCTTTTCCATTTTTTTGATCAAAAGAATATTGCCCCGGTGTAGCCAAAGTTTTGCTCCTAGAGTTATGTTGCTCTGAGTAGGGTCTTTCCTGTAGATACTCTTGGTGGTAATTGGATCTTGGGTTGACCTCCCTGTTATTGAATGAGTGCGTGCGAGATAAAGAGTGTGAAAAATCAGACTCAAAACTGGAATTATTGCATAGTTACATAGTAGATGAGGTTGAAAAAAGACATATGTCCATTAAGTTCAACCTATGAAAAATGTAGACGACAGATACTTTATCCTATATTTAAACTTTTAGTATATTGATCCAGAGGAGGGCAAACACAAAAACCCCAGTGAAATATCATCCAATGATATCTCATAAGGGAAAAAATAAACTCCTTCCTGACTCCAAGAATTGGCAATCAGATTTCTCCCTAGATCAACATCCTTCCCACGTTTACTTACAGCAGCAGCTGCCGTTATTCAAACAAATCACGGCGCCAATTTCGTGTGCTCTGCTGTACTCCAAGCAGCATGAACACGGCCAATCGCCCAAGGCACGCGTGCTTATCGCAATTGCTTTGTTCAATTTCTTTGGGGCAATGAAATTAATGAATTGCAATGTGTACAGTACTGTGCTACTGTGTCAATTTAAAGTGTTTAAAAAACAGAACTATAAAATGCCATTTTCTGCACTCGCCACACTCGCGTCTTAAGGTGGTAAGGTTGGAAGACATCCCGCGTCATGACATCGGTATTCCGATGTACACAACACGTGATTTGTTTGAATAATGGCCGCTGCAGCTGTATTTAGTATATCTAAATATATCTTAAAGTTACACACTTGGTGATCGCTGCGGACAGACCCCTCTGTAGCTCAGTCTTAGCTTCTTGCTCTTTAACCAACTGTTCATGGAGGAGATCATAGTCATGCTTGGCATCTCGCAATGCATCTTTAATCAGGCTCAAGGAATCATCAACTTTTTTCTCATCCTTTTCCTTTACCGTCTCCTTTTGAATCCACGTCTTCATCATTGGATATTCCGCCATTCCCAGGAGAATTCTGCCAGTCCCTATAGGCTGCAGAACATCTTGGCTCCCTTTGGAATTACAATTTCCTGACGTCGTAGGCTCATCATTAACTGTTTTTCCGCTGTCAGTTGCGAACTTTTCTTTTCCTCTTTTTTTCTTTGTTTTGGTAGACTCTGAGGCATGAGCAATACTGGGTTCACCTTCCTTGCTTGGAACTTCTGCTTTTTCTCCTCGAACACCACACATTACATGCTGTCACTGTCGCCGGAGACAATTTTCCTCATATTGCCGGTACTCTTCATGCTCCAGGATGTAAGGACACGCCTCTTCTTAGTGCCCCGGTTCCTCATACTTCATTCACCTTTTTCTTCGAGAAACAGTACCTCGCGTAGGTCAACGTCTGTATTCGTTTTTCTGCTTCAGTGCAGATTCGCATAAATTATATCACTTTTCTTGCATATACTTCAATTACCTCTGGTAGTCCTATAAAGTATGGCAGCCTTTACTTCCAGAATCAGCACTGCTCGTGGGTCACTGTAAGTATTCACTGCTTCAGCAGAATTTTTCCCCCCACACACTAGGTTGTGCAGACTTCACTCCCAGAATCAGTACCTCTCGGATCCTCGTCTTTCTACTTAAATTTATGGCTCTTTGTTCTGGTGCCCTCTGCATGCGTTTCTTCTGCCGACCTCTGGAGTACTGCATCCTACTTTTAACACCATATGTGACCGAGCGGCCTCTAGGCAAGGGCAGATAGATGCACAGACAGAGGGTTCAGCTTAACCGGATTGGTTTATTAACCAAAAGACAACCAAACAATAAGGATCCTGTCCCTTTAAGGGCAAAAGAAATGATAAAAAAAAAACTATCCCCTATAGGACTGCTTCATTCAGTCCTAGGGTCCATAACAACCAGGCTCTCTCCTGGCTGGGAGAAGTTTCATTATCTCTCTCTCTCTGGAGGAAAGCAGTCTCTCTGTCTCTGCCTTTTATCCCTGCTCAATAAGGAGTTAATTGTGCAAACCTCCCAGTTCAGGTTTGAAATCCGATAACCATGCAGTTACCAGCCTTGTAAAGGGAGTTTAACCCCTGGACTCCTTTTCAGTGTCCCTATTTAAACAGAGGCTTCTAAGGAATTCTGAGCTTGCATACTCTGATCTGTGTGGTTGATTTCAAGTTCTGGTTGTATTAAGTGTGCAGTTAGACCCAGAAGGAAAGGGAAGTGCTGTGTATACTAGTGTATACTAGCAGGGGTGGCTTAATTTGGGGAGTGTGCAGTGGGTTAATTAATTTTTAAATTGTGTAGTAATTGAAGGCCGGTAACTTTTTTCCCCCTTTCTACTGCCTGAGCCAGCAGTAGTTATGGTTAGTTAATTGTTAACCTAACACACCAGGTGGGTGTCCCTATTTATACAGAAGCTTCTAATGAATTCAGAGCTTGAGTATACTAATCTGTGTGGTTGATTTAAAGTGCTGGTTGTATTAAATGTACAGTTAGACCCAGAAGCAGTTTGAACAAGGAAGCGGTTAAACAAAGTGTAGTATATTGAAGTACAGTTTATTGTTAGTACTTATAAACTTCATAGTTGCTATAATGAGCAGGATTGAAAATACCACTCAATGCTCATCTTGCCACATGTATGTGCAATTGGAGCAGCTGTTCCAAGGAGCATACCGCTGTGGGAAGTTGAGCGAGTGGTCTCTTTAGAGTCAGAGATTGCTGATCTGAAGAGGCAACTTGCAATATTGAGGGGCATTGGCAATCTTGAAAGGGGTTTAGAGGTCACTGAGCAGGCCCTTGCTTCGACTAGTGGTGCAGATGGTGGTGCTGTTAGTGAGGAGAAGGTAGGTAGCTTGGTTGCTGTTAGTGAGGAGCAGGTAGGTAGCTGAGTAACAGTTAGAAGGGGAAGCAGGGGCAATAGGGAGAGGCAGGTCATTTCTGAGCTGACCCATTCCAATAGATGTGCCATATTAAGTGAAGATATTAGGAGTGTCAGGGCAGAAATGGCAAGGCTGAGGGAGGATAATTCCTCTAGCAGCCAGGGAATAGTTCCTCCAGCACAGAGGGGCTCAGGATGCTCAGATACCAAGAAAGATTGTGGTATTAGGGGACTCCATTATTAGGAAGGTAGATAGGGCAATCTGTTGCCATGACAGCATGAGCCGAACAATTTGTTGTCTCCCGGGTGCTCGGGTTCAGCACTTTGGGATCGGGTAGACGGATTATTGGGGGGGGGGGGGCTGGTATTGACACTGTGCCTTGGTACACGTTGGCACCAATGACAAAGTTAGAGAAAGATGGAGGGTCCTAAAAATGATTTCAGGAATCTAGGCCAAAAGCTTAAGGCAAGGACCTCCAAGGTAGTATTTTCTGAAATACTACCAGTGCCATTAATTAATGCATGGCTAAGAAAGTGGTGTAGGAAGGAGGGTTTGGGGTTTTTAGAGCACTGGGACTCCTTTTCTGAGAGGTGCCATCTATATTCTAGGGACGGATTGCACCTCAATGAAGAAGGATCTTCTGTGCTAAGGGGGAGAATGTTAAAAATTTTGGAGGAGATTTTAAACTAGGATGGAGAGGGATAGAGGGATAAACAGATAATGAAATAAATAGAATAGAAGAGGAAACAAGAGGTTATGGAGGTAGAATGGGGCAAGAGCAAGTTTGACAAGCAGTGAGACACCCATACTAAATACAAATAATTCTAGAAAACTTCTAAAGACTAAACCAAGTAGGTGCAGAAAGGAAGGAGCAGATAAGATAATAGTACAGGTTGAAAAAAAACTTAAATGCATGCTTGCTAATGCAAGAAGCCTGACAGATAAAATGGGGGAGCGTAAATTAATAGCTGCAAGAGAGCAATATGATATCATAGGCATTAACACACACATTCCCAGCCATCTCAAACTCCTACAACCACCACATCATTAATATATATTTATGTCAAAAAGAGTGCTACTGAGCGTGGCAAATGTATACAACAAAAGACAGGGTGTCCAATGCTACATCCAATTGACAAACATATATGGTAATAAGTATAAAGTTTAAATACTTCAATAATAATAATGATAATTACTTGGTTATTTAGTTAAACCCTTTGGCCAAAGCATCATAAGCCTGCATACGAATGTCAAGGTATAACCAAATTAATGCAGGTCCTACATTACACTGTGAACCTTCCTTTTACCTATGTATGAGGGGAAAGTTCCATAGTAGATTCTGTTCTTGCAGTAAAGTGAAAAGACCTCCCAAGTTAAAAAGGTGAGCTCTGGGGGGAGGTGCCACCTACCCCCATGCAACTGTTGCCAGTCAGAAATTGATTAACACACACATTCCCAGCTAGCTCAAACTCCTACACCCACCACATCATGAATATATATTTATGTCAATATGAGTGTACCACTGTCTTTTGTTGAATACATTTGCCACGCTCAAAAGTACTCTTTTTGACGTAAATATATATTCATGATGTGGTGGGTGTAGGAGTTAGAGCAATCAAATTAGCAAAAATGGATAATGAAAAAAGGATTGCAATAGAAAGTAAGATCGACCCTAAAAAGTTCTGTAAGTACCTTATTAACAAAAAAATAAGAAAAGAAAATATAGGACCATTTCAGTGTGAGGTAGGCAGGCAGATTATTGGAGATAAGGAAAAAGCAGAGGTATTAAACAAATTCTGTGTTTACCAGGGAAGAATCAATTTCAATAATTGTGCCCCAGGAGAAAGCCACAACCTTCATATTAATGAACAATTGGTTAACTGAGGAAGAAGTTCATAAGCGGCTTGAAAAAATGAAAGTAAATAAGGCACCTGGCCCCGATGGCATACATCCAAGAGTTCTCAAGGAGTTAAGTTCAGTAATAGCCAAACCATTACATTTAATATTCAAGGACTCCATTTCCACAGGCTCAGTACCACAAGATTGGCAAAAAGCAGATGTGATGCCTATATTTAAAAAGGGAGCTAGATCACAACCAGGGAATTACAGGGATCTACTGTACGTAAGCCTGACTTCAATAGTGGGGAAACAACTTGAAGGTTTAATAAAGGATAATATTCAGGAATACCTAATAGAAAACAAAATTATTAGTAATAGTCAGCATGGATTTATGAAGGATAGATCATGCCAAACTAACCTTATTTGTTTCTTTGAGGAGGTAGTATGAATTTAGACCAGGGTAATGCAGTTAATGTGGTCTTCTTAGATTTTGCAAAGGCTTTTGATACGGTTCCATACAAGAGGTTGGAGTACAAAATAAAGCAAATTTGACTCAGTAATAATATATGCACCTGGATTGAAAACTGGTTGAAGGATAGACAACAGAGAGTTGTCATAAATGGAACTTTTTCAGGTTGGGCTAAAGTCGTATGTGGATTACCTCAGGAATCGGTAATGGGACCCCTGCTTTTTAACTTATTATTAATGACCTTGGCATCGAGAGCAAAGACTCCATCTTTGCTAAATATACTAAATTGCATAAGGTAGTAGAATCAGAGCAGGGTGTAATTTATCTCCAGAAGGACTTGGAGAGACTGGAAACATGGGCAGATAAATGGCAGATGAAGTTTAATCCAGATAAATGTTTGTAAAGAAAGTTATGCATTTGGGATGCAAGAATAAAAAAGTGACTTACAAATGAAATGGGGATAAATTGGGGGAATCCTTGATGGAGAAGGATTTAGGAGTGCTTATAGACAGCAAGCTTAGCAATAGTGCCCAAAGTCATGCAGTAGCTGCAAAGGCAAAAAAGATCTTATCTTGCATTAAAGGGGCAATGGATGGTAGTGAAGTAAACATAATTATGCCACTTTACAAAGCATTAGTAAGACCACACCTTGAATATGGAGTACAATTTTGGGCACCACTCCTTAGAAAAGACATTATGGAACTAGAGAGACTGCAGAGTAGAGCCACCAAATTAATAAAGAGGATGGACAATCTAACTTATGAGGAGAGGCTAGCTAAATTAGATTTTTTTTACATTAGAAAAGAGGCGTCTAAGAGAGGATATGATAACTACTGCTGCGACACACTTTATTCGAGCAAATACCCAGTATGTACCTGGCAGATACCTGGAATGCGCCGCTCCTCACCTCTGACAAGCCCCGTTGCGTTTGCCTTCCCAGCCATGGTTCATGCCTGGCTGACGGGCGGCTGATCTGTTAAATGATAATGATTAGGATTTAATAGGCTGCAATGCTTCGCGTGTCTACCAGATGGCATAAATTCATGAATTGTAATGCAGTATATATATATATACAGTGCAGTATATAAGCAAGCGGGAATAAAATGCTTCAATCCCAGCCTGGAAAATAAAGCAATGCACTCGGGCAGAAAACAGTCACAAACCTCAATACACCCGAGTATACCCGAATTCGTGGGACTAGCCGAGCTCGAATAAAGTGTGTCGCCAGTGTACACACAAATATATTCGGGGACAGTACAAGAAGCTTTCAACAGAACTATTCTTCCCAAGGGCAGTACTAAGGACTCTCGGGCATCCCTTTAGGTTGGAGAAAATTAGATTTAACCAGCAAAAAAGGAAAGGGTTCTTTACAGTAAGGGCAGTTAAAATGTGGAATGTATTACCCATGGAGACTGTGATTGCAGATTCAATAGATTTGTTCAAAAAAAGGTTGGACATATTTTTAGATAGAAAGGAAAGGTATACAGGGATATATCAAATAAGAAAACATGGGAAGGATGTTAATCCAGGGATTAATCCGATTGACAATTCTTGGAGTCGGGAAGGAATTTATTTTTCCTCTTATTAGACATCATTGGATGATATGACACTGGGGTTTTTGTTTGCCTTCCTCTGGATCAATAAGTAAGTATAGATATAGGATAAAGTATCTGTTGTCTAAATTTAGCATAGGTTGAACTTGATGGATGTATGTCTTTTTCCAACCTCATCTACTATGTAACTATGTAACTATGTGTTATATCCAGAAAACAGCAAAACATTTTAGTGATATAATAAAAGATTTTTTCTTAACGGACGTTTGGAGAACTCTATATCAGGGCCAGAGGGACTATACCTTTTAATTCCCCCCTCAGACCTACTCAAGAATAGATTACTTATTCGCAGTGGTCGACAAATCACCAAAAAATCTAATCGCCGAAAAAAAAATCTACTCGCCACCTAGTACCAAACGTGTGCTACTTGGGCCAATAGGAGCTTGCCACGATGTTAAATCCACTCGCCCGGGGCGTGCAAATGTATAGGTTTGTCGAACACTGCTTATACGTAACAAAAACAATATTCTCCTGGCCACCTCGTATGCAAATATCGGCCCATCACGTGGTCGGACCACACACCAATTAATTTCAATCTCACCCTCCCCTTTGTCAAAAATTATACTTTCTGTTGGAGGCTGAATGAATCACTTCTGAACCACCCTGAAATAGAGAACAGAATCAAGCAAACCTAAAAAAAAAATTCAATATTTACAAGGACTCAGTTTCCTCCCCGGCAATGCTTTGGGAAGTCCATAAGGAGAGATTTTATTTCCATTGCATCCCATAGGAAAAAAGCCAAGATAAAAATATACAAATAACTAACCGGGAAAATATTAAATCTTGAGCAATTACATAAAACTAATCCAACAAAGAAACTGTATAAATCCTTGATTGTGGCTAGATCAGAACTAAGGCAAACTCAATTAGAGGACGTTGAGAAAGCCCTGAAATGGACCAATCAAAGATACTATGACAAAGGAAACAAATTAAGATTACTTAAACCGTAATAATTTAAGTGGTTAAAACACTAAAAATATCTAAGTCCCCTTGCCCTGATGGATTCCCCAACATCTACTATAAATAATTTCTAGCTAATGTAGTGCCGACGATTATTCTAAAACAAACCTGGGGCAACCTCCAAAAAGACCCAGGTACATGATGGGTACATGCTGGGTATATGCTGGGTACAAGCGGCAACATTTCACACATTTCTGCAGACAGACTAATGGCCCATCGGATTAACAGAGGGGGTTCCTGGCAGTCCCATTCATACTGAATGGGACTGCCAGGAACCCTTGCTGTGTTAATCCGATGGGCCATTAGCCTCTGCAGAAATGTCACTGAAATGTACCCAGCATATACCCAGCTTGTAAACTGGCTAGTTTAAGGCAAGTTTAAGGCAAGTTTTAGAATACTCGTTGTCTCGTCTGTATACTCTCCCCATTCCTACTGGAGATTTTTCATTCTTTAAATATACATTTTGGTGTGTTCTTGTTTTTACTGTCTATACACATACAGTAGTACTATACCTAAAGTTCTAAAGGCATTTAAATATATAAAAAATGTGACATTGATATACTGTACAAAATACAGTATGTTCAAAATACTGTAAAAATCTAGAAAATAAAAGTGTTTTTTTACTGTTTAGATACACTAACAGCAGTACTGTACTACTGTCTAGCAGATATCTAGCAACTCAGTGAGGAAATGCAATGTATCTTACTGTACAGTAATTTAATTAGGAACATAATGACACGCATGCGCAGAAATGTGATGACACGCATATGCGTTATAAAAGGTTCCAATTTGCCATACACCCATGCGCAGAAATGTGATGACACGCATATGCATTTCAACAAAGTTTCAATTTGACATATACGCATGCACAGAAATGTGGTGATAATCTTCTAGAGATTGGTACAGAGGATTTGTGTATGACTAAGGAGTCTCAGAAAGGACTTCTTTCCCATGTGCAGTATACAGTATGAACTCGTAACGTTAATCTTCAAATTATAATTAAACACGATTGAAGTACTGTAAGGCAATAAAATAAAGGTGGAACTGCAATTAGATTTTTAAGACAACTCGCGATCCCCACTTTAGTTTCTCGATGGTATTGCAGACAATGATGAAACGCAATTTTCTGCACTCGGTCAAAATACTTGTAAACTCACGTCTTAACGCTGGAAAATTTTAAGAAATCATGTACCATGACCAGTTATGCAAAGGAATAAAACCCGAGAAATGATCGGATAACGGCCGTTGCATCTGTAAACTGCATTACCTGGTCTAAATTCCTACTTACCTCCTCAAAGAAACTAATAATATTAGTTTGGCATGAACTATCCTTCATAAATCCATGCTGACTATTATGAATCATTTTGTCATCCATTAGGTATTCCTGAATATTATCCCATATTAAACCTTCACGTTTAGATTCCCCACTATTGTTGTCTGGCTTACAGGTCTGTAATTCTCCAGTTGTGATCTAGCTCACTTTTTAAATATAGGCACCATATCTAGATTAAGCCAATCTTGTTGCACTGAGCCTGTGGAAATGGAGTGGTAATACAAATAAAAGGTTAACAACCCTGGTGCAACATACACAGTGAATAAAGTAGACAAAGTATAATTGTAAGGATCCGCACTGCGGGTATACCCGCGTCCAGCGCCTCCTTAACTCCTTTTCAAGCCATTCAGGCTCCCCGGTGGCGTTCCCTGCTGCTGACCACTGTCCCCGCTCCTCCAGGGCACGCGTGGACCAAAGCCACCATTAGTTGGCGCCAGATGCCAGACTCCGCCCACACTGACGCGGCGCACGCACCTTGCGTGTCTCTGCCTCTGCCCCATCAGCTCCGCCTCCCAGGTTCCTCTTCCTCACCTGACCCTTTCCCTGTCCGTCCCTCTGCTCCTCACCTTCTTCTCTCTACTAACAAACACTCTGCTACGTCTCTTCCATTCCCCGCCTCCTCTGACGTGGTATACGTACCTGGCACGCCCCTTCCCCATCAGCTACGCCTCCCAGGTCCTCCTTTCATTTCTATATCTTCCCTAGTCCATCCCTCCACTCCTCCCCTTACTCAGACCACTCCCAAAGCCTCTGACATTTCTCTTCTATCTGGGTCTTTCTTAGGTCACTCCCCTGTTCCTCCCCTCACTCCGATTAGTTCCAAACTCTCACACTCTGCTCTCCTATCAGGTCCTTCTTCAGGCCACTCCTCCATCACTCCCCTTTCCCTGATTAGTCCTAGCCCCCTATTTAATCCCCCTTCACCATTTCCTCTTTGCTCTGCATAGCTTCTGTACATTGGTGCTGTCTGCTGTTGCCTGGCCTCTCTTGTCTTTCAGTGTCTAATCCTGTCCCTGGAAATTCTGCTGGCTTCCCTGGATTTGACCTTTTGCTTTGGACTCTACTACGCTGCTCTCTGGAACCCTTTGGATTTAGCTTTGGACTTACTACGCTGCAGACCTCTACAACCCTTGGACATGGCACACGGACAATCTACTTCGCTGCACTCTCCACTCCACGACCCAGGCTTACGGACAATCAACGAGGCTGCTCTCTCCAATCCACGACCCATGGCATACGAACTTTACCCTTGTACGCCAGAGCTGTCAAGTACGGTATCATTTAATATTCTTGTTACCCGGACCATCTACGCTACTTCCACACTCCGGCCGTGCCCCCGTTTACTGTCAGGTGTGTGGTATTACTCCTTTCCACCTCAGTCCCGGGGTCTCGTCTGGCTTGTGGGCAGGCAGAGCGTTACAATAATATAGTGATAAAAGTCCTCAAAGGATATAACCAGAGTCCTTAGATGAAATAAGAGAGTCTTTTCTTCTTGATGAGAATTTATGTCCCCAATGTGATGTAAATCCTCTCTTGCTGCAAATATGGTCCAAACAGATGAAATAAAAACAGGGACAAGCCATTGCGCAGTATCGTATGAACAATGAATGCCTCCCACGTATATATCCCAAACAGTGCCTACTTACTAGAAATAGGAATGAGACTCGCAGTGGATAGAATCTGTACGATGAGTCCTCTGGTTTCAAGGTGGCACAAACCCCACTTGATATCCTTGGTTCCGACTGGTCTCAGAGATGCCCGTTTCCACAGGTGATAGATGAACCTCCGTGGAATGGGATAAAAAAGACTAAAGGGGGGATTGCGCAATAACGTTTAAAAAAATTTATTGAACAAGACCTCCCATGTTCAGAAATATACTCACAATGTTCCTGTGAGTTAAAAGCAATAGATAAAGATGCTGGACAGGTTGGGACCTCCACACAGCCTGTAACAGTTCTCAGATGTCCTGTGTGCTCCGTGTGAGTTCCACCCAATTCCGTCCCGCAGTGATGACGTCACTGTTCCTCTGATGGACGGATCACCTGACCGGCACCACACTTGGCTCCTCCCTACGCATTTCGTGACGGAGAATCGTCACTTCCTCAGGGGTATGTGGAGCCAAAACAATCCTGAGTCTTAAATACCTTTAAATTAACCCTTTAGTTCCAGGAATCCTGATTCACAAATCAGAGTGACTTGTACTGTTGACGTCATTAAGGCATCATCAGTGGGGTTAAACATGCACAATGATTTGTGAGCATACATGGGGACAATGGACTAACATATATAAAATGAATAAAATACATCCAAAAATGCAAAAGAGAAGAAAAAAGAATGAATGACCTAAAATCAGGAATGAGAATACATTGGGAATACATTTGAAAACCATGACCTGCATTACCTGAGAAAAGATGCCAAATCAAAGTCAATGTTTAAACCTCTAGGGGAGAGGGTTTTTAAGGTGTAGATCCAGAAGCTCTCTTTTTGTGAGATCATCTGCAGTCTATCACCACCTCTAACATTGACCTTGGGGCAATCAATCCCAATGCATACAAGACCATCAGGTTTCATATTATGCGTGGAGAGAAGGTAGATTCATAATTCATAATTCATATTATGATGCGTTTTGAAATGATTGGATACACTGTGTGTCCCTAGGACCCTCTTAATATTATAAACATGTTCCGCAAATCTTCTTTTGAGGGGCCTACCTGTCCTGCCAACATATTGTAATCCGCATGGACATTCTAATAAATAGACACAAAAGCTGGATATACAGATGATAAATGTGTTGATGTCATATACCTTGCCTGTCACATTAGATTTGAAATCTTTACATTTCCGCCAAAAATTACATCCAATACATTTTTTACAGATGAAATAACCCTTAAGATCTCCAAGCCACATACAAGGACCGGATGTCGTGGTTTTATTTGGGCAACTGGGTGCTAGTCTGGATTTGAGATTGTGCACCCTCCTATATACAATTTGAGGTTTGCTGGATAGTATAGATTTGAGAATAGGGTCTCTCTGTAAGATTCCCCAATGTTGATTAAAAACCTTTGAGATTTCTTGAGCCATACCATTATACTGTGTAATAAATGGGAAGAACTTCCTATCTAGGACAATGGGGACCTTCTTTGTAGTATATATCAAATAAACCTTTTTTTGTCTTACTTGCCATATCAATGGCATTCTGAACCACCCTCTTATTATATTTTCTCTCTATAAACTTAGCACCCAGATCCTTAATTTGGTCTTTGAACACCTCTGGATGGGAGCAGTTTATTAATACTCTTAATGCTTGCCCTTTAGGGATATTATTAATCCATTGAGAGTGATGGTGACTTGATGCCAAAATATAAATATTGGTATTAACTTCCTTGTAATAAGTTTTAGATTGTATGGTATTATTAACTATATACAAGGATAGATCCAGAAAATTAATGGATTGTGGGCTATTGCTAAACGTGAACTGGATATTATATTCGTTCATGTTAAGATGGATGTGGAAATTGAGTACTTGAATATTAAATGTAAGGATGTGGCTATTAATTATCTCCTATCATTTCTTTAAAATTGACTTCCTCTGTGTATTCTATTAAGAAATGTCTTTTTGGAATAAGAATATCCTGGTGTCCCCCTGTAACTTTTCTTCCTCACATTGGGAGTAGGTTTTTGCCATATGTAAATTTCATTGCGTGAGAAATCCAAAAAGGTCAAACTCAAAGTTGGTCTTTTTTTTGAGCATGATCTTTTTCCAATATTTGGATAATTTTGGCTAAATGGCAATCATTACAAGTAAAATCCGCCATGCCATAAAAATTGATAGATCCTTGTTTGTAAGATTTTTTTATATCTATATCCAATAGTATTTCTCTTTAATCCTAGATTGTATCATTAACTGCATTCATTTTGCTGAACATTCATCCAGTGTTTTTATCCAGGCATAATCAAATTCAGGTGTCTGGAAACATAAAGTGGGTGATTTCGTTATCCGTAAACCCCTAGGGATCTGTTTTGCTTAAATAATTTTCTGGTGTTTTAATATCCTACCATAAACATATGTCATGAATCAATAATTGTTGTAATTTTAGAGAAATGAGAGGATACGTCTGAGAATTAATCACAAGCTATATCTTGCATATCATCTAAAACAAATTCAGCTCTGAAGGTAACCTTTTCCTTGCCTAGGCTTCTGTGACTGGATACACACATCTGCACCGTCTGCAGCAGACTCCCCCGGCAAGGTTTTCACGCACTGACACTTGTTATCTCCGATTTTGATGATTTCACGGGCCCTGAAAACGAAGGAAAAGAAATGTAACAGAAGCCAGATTTCAAATTCCTTTGTCTTAATTTATTAAGCATAGGGTAATGATTTTTATACAGAAAGAATAATGGGTTTGGTTAGAGGTGTAACGTAGGTGTAACCTGGGTGTGGCTTGGGCGTGGCTTGGATTAGAGGTGTGATTTAGGGGCAGGACATATTAGTGGTGTGATTTTGGGACGTGATTCTCCCAATACAGGCACTGTCTGATTACATAGCTTATTCATTGTCTGTTATCAAAAGAGGCCTTGAGTCTCTAGCAACTAAGTTATACGATTCTGCCTCACTAAAAGAACCAGTCTTATTGTTTACTTTCTAAAACAGCAGGAAACTGACAATACAAAAAGTATCAGCATAAAAAGTATCTTAACAATATCCTGAGCAGGGAGAAAGGAAATGTAATTTGGCAGAAACTGAGTGCATTAGAAATTATATTTCAGCAAAAGGCTGACTACCGAATCTTAACTGGTTATGAACAGACAAAATGGATGCTTAACACAAGTGCAGATTCTGCCCTGACCTACTGGTCCTAACAAGCTCTTTTGGAGTGATTAGTGTTGTCTGCGCAATTGTGTGCTAAAGGTTTTGGATAATGATTCAAGTTAATATAATTATTGAGCTAATCTGTGGTGTGCACTTCCATGTTTGTATATCCAAACAGTACATTTAATTGATGATATATATCACCATGAAAAATAAAAATTGCTCTATAGGCCAAAAACACAATGCAACTGGAAAATAAAAAAAAGTTGCAATAAACTGTAATCCAAAAGAATGATAAAAATCTTGAATTTGCTAGAAGATCTGTGTTACCAACAGTGTTAGAATAAACAATGTGAAATGGAGCACGTCCGTGGTGGGTGCCCAACAAGTTCTACAGCAATACGATTTAGCAAATAAATGTTTATCAATGACGTAAAATAAAAATACCTCTCTTGTTGATACAGCAAGCCATAAGACTAATAAAAGAGTCAGTGGTCACTTAGGTGTCTGGCAGGGACCACAAGCGGCATCAAGCCAGAGATAGAGATTTTAGAGAGACCATGAGCATTTTGTTTGCACGGTCCAAAAATTGTGTTTAGTAAAGCTAAATCCATTGCCACATATATTTTTCCTGGTCTATTTCATTCCAACATGGCAGATAGGAGAGCCAATACCACCACCGTAGGCTTTATCAAATGTGGTCAATGCAAGGGTTGTCCATTTGCCAAGCCCATTAAGAAACTAGATAATGGTTATACACTTACGTCATTCATAAACTGTAACACGTCATTCATAAATTGTAACACTACAGTAGTTACATAGTTTACTACCCTAAATGTGGCTGTGGTAGTGGCTATGTGAGACGTACCATCAGAGACCTTAAAAAGAGAATATTAAAAAACATAAGGGCCGATTCACTAAGCAGTGATAAAATCAGTGCTGTTGCATCTGTTGTTTTAAATTGTGCTATAAAAAATTAAGCCACACGCGGGATTCACAAAAAAATAAAGGCACTTTTTTAAGACCTATTCAAAAAAACACTATCGTGTGACCTGTTTTTTTTTCCTTGCTGTCGTGCTCTATCTTCTATAGCACGATAGGTGATAGAAAAAAATGCAGCCTGTGAGAGCTGCATGGAGACGCTGTGTCTCCATGCACAGCTCTTACAGGCGATTGTACAGTAAAAATAAAAATATTGATTTTAATAATCTTGTACATGTGCAGGGGGTCTCCTGAGCTGAACCACATTGGTTTCAGCCTCGAGGACCCCCTACTTCATGAGATACAGGCCCTGTTATGGGATGCCGGTATCCCATTTTCTTTTAAATCTCCCGCGTCACGTGACCGGGGAATTTAAATCCTGCAGAGGGATACCGGCACCCAATAACGGGGCCTATATCTCATGAAGTAGGGGGTCCTCATGGCTGAAACCAATGCGGTTCAGCTCAGGAGACCCCATGAACATGTACACTATTATCAAAACACCAACTATTATTATTTAACCGTAGCGGGTATCCGCTATGGGAAAGCAGCAGCTTTAATTAAATGTTTTATAATAGTGTGCGTGAGCAGGGTGTCTCCTGCTGGTGATTAGTGAGTGATTTGTCTTTTGTTATTCTATTTGTTTTCATATTTTATTGTTTTGTTAGTGTGTAAGTACTTTGTTAGTGTGCCATTTATTTTCTATTTGTTTTTTGTTAGTGAGACAGTGAGCTAGTCAGTGAGTGAGTCAGTGAGTGAGTCAGTGAGTAAAATGTAGAGTGGGAGTGGTAGAGTGGTGAAGCATCAGAGTGGTGAAGCGTCGGAGTTGTGGGGTGGTGAAGCATCGGAGTGGTGGAGTGGTGGTGGCTGGAGGAGTGGTGGAGCGTGGAAGAGGAGGGGAGTGTGAAAGAGGAGTGGCACATGCAGTTGCGGGCCGTGCAGTTGCAGGCAGTGCGGGCCATGCAGTTGCGGGCAGTGCAGTTGTGGCCAGTGCAGGTGGGGGAGTGGAGGTGGGGAGTGGAGGTGGGGGAGTCCAGCAGGATCACCATGGCTCATGGACAGGTAAAGGTTAGCAGGAATAGTGGAAAGGGAGAGAGGGCCAGTTTACAGCATCCGACCACTGAGGCCGAGCAGGATGATGCAAGTGATAAACAGCCTCCATCCCACCCATCAAGGGCATCAGAAATGCCTGCTTTTCTCATAGAGAAAATGAAATACTTGTTGAAGGTGTCATTGTTTTGTTTAGTAAACAGTATGGACCATTGGTATGTAAGAACATAAATCATATAAATAAAGGGTAATCATGAATAATGAAATGCATCTAAACAGTAAAAACAAAGGATGTTATGTACATTTATTAATGTACCATTGAGATTTTAAACACATATGCTATAACATAGGTGTTCTGCTGAGGTATGTACATGTTATGTTTTATTATGAATGAGCAGATTGCAGACACAAATGGTGGTCTGGAATTAAATGCTAATTTTGGGGATGATACAAATACTCATACTACAGTATCTGTTACAACATCCCTTTCCTATGCTACAATAGTTAATATATTAGCCGACATTATTAAATTACAGTAGTTTAATGTACAGTAGCCTATATTCATGTATTGATACCATTTTACATGTATAGAAAGCAAGAATTAAAAGTAGTATCAAAAACAAGCTGTGGTCTGAGATATGTTCTTCTGTGTGTGCATGTGGACAACAAAGAAGAACACCAGAGACCTGCAAGAAAAGGTTTGCCGATATCTTGCTTCGCCTTACAAAAAAATGGCTAAGGCTGGTCGACACGCTTGTTGAACAGGAGGCGGTCCTCCTGCATCTCTGTATCTCTACACCTCTGAACAGAAAATGTATCCCATCATGGATCACAAATTAGTGTTTGGTATTGGAGGGGACAGGGACATAGGACCTCTTCCCAAGTCTCCAAAAAGTGAGTACATATAAGTGAGTATATATATATTTGATCATTTACTACATTTCATTGATAGTAAGGTCACTGTCACATCATATGTTAAGACTAGCACTACAATGTATAATGTCCCTATATGAAACAGATAATTATCAATAGCATATGCTGGTACAAATAAAACTTAAATTATAATTTCTTCATATAATGAGATTACTAACAATCTGTTAATACATTATTGTACACAGACCCATGAGGCACAACTGCTGAAGGTGAGATTGTAAACAAATATTATTCCCATGCACATTCTGTAATAACCCCAGCTTCACATAGGCACGTCAAATTTTGCACACACTGCTTCCCTTCACTGCCATATAATCATGAGTTTTGAACTTAGCCATCTGAGGTCTTAATAACATTCACAGACCTCTGATGTCTGGCTAAAATTACATTAAGCAACGATAAATAACATACATGAGTGGTTGTTGGCGTACTATAATTAAAGTTAGGACCAGTCATTCAACCCACATTTGATTTTGCATAGCATATCAAAAACACTAAAAATAAAAAGGCCTGCACTCACACAAGATCTGTGTCCAGTATAATGTAGTCTCAATAAGCAAGTTACAGTGGCGGCCGACCTGAGTCTAAGTCGGCTAGATCCGCGGCTCTCAGATTATCCTGGTTAGGTGCAGTTTTCTGTTTGTTTCGCCCGGAGTGAACTGCGTTATTTTAGCGCTCGTGATTTTAGCATTTTATTCTCGCTGTCTGCAATACTGCAATGCCGTGTAAAAACTCACGGGGGCGTTTGCGAGCTGTTGTCTTGGAAGTCTAATACCTTCGCGGTTCAACCTACGTCAGTACACAGTCTGTGTGTGCGCGCGCAGTAATTGTAAATTTGCATATTTAAAGTATACATGCATTTGCAGTGTTGTGCTGCTGTACAGTATGTCTCATTGAAAATTGTTGAAACGCATAGGCGTGTACAGTACTGTAACAGTGTCACATTTCGGCATATACAGCGCTCTCCCCTCGCTACAATGCAGTACATCTCTCCCACACCATTCCTTTGAACGTGTGTCTGGTTTCAATCACATTCCTGCTTGACTGGTTGAGTGAGTGACCAAAAAAAAATTAAAAAATGTTTTTTATTGTAATTTTTTTTTCTCCACAAGCCTGCAAAAACCATCTTACTGTATTACGATATTCAATCTGTGCTGTAGCTTTTGACTGCGACCCTGTGCGTTTGACTGCACATGGTTGATTTGTGTGCTTTTTACGTACTGTATTTGGGGGTGTATTATTATGATGAACTGTCTTTTGAAATTAAAGTATGTCTTTATCTTTGAACTTCATGCAGCTGTACCCTGTAGCCCCCTCCCCCATGAACACACACAAGGCTAGCTCAAGGATTTGAAATTCCACGGAGTCGTTCATTTTCTGAATCTTGACATTGTGTTCTTAATCCGTCCATAGCCGAGCTACAAAGCCTAACTGCGCCTGTGTGTAATCCTTTTTGAGATGGGAGCTAACTGCTTACTGCGCATGACTAACCCAACCCCCCCCCCCCCTCCACAGAGTCGTTCATTTTCTGAATCTTGTCATTGTGTTCTTAATCCGTCCATAGCCGACCTACAAAGCCTCACTGCGCCTGCGTGTAATTCTCTTTTAGATGCGCCTGTAACTTCACCCACCACTGCTTGCTTGAGTGCCCCCCAAAAAATATATACTATTGTAATATAAATATAAAAAATATATATACAGTACTGTTGTAATATAAATATACAAAATATACAAAATATATATACTGCTGTAATATAAATATACAAAATATATATACTGTTGTAATATAAATATAAATATCCAAAATATATATATACTGTTGTAATATAAATATAAATATCCAAAATATATATACTGTTGTAATATAAATATAAATATACAAAATATATATACTGTTGTAATATAAATATAAATAGAAAAATATATATATACTGTTGTAATATAAATATAAATAGAAAAAATATATATACTGTTGTAATTTAAATATAAATATACAAAATATATATACTGTTGTAATATAAATATAAATATACAAAATATATATACTGTTGTAATATAAATATACAAAATATATATACTGTTGTAATATAAATATAAATAGAAAAAAATATATATACTGTAGTAATATAAATATAAATAGAAAAAATATATATATACTGTTGTAATATAAATATAAATAGAAAAAATATATATACTGTTGTAATATAAATCTACAGAAATAACAAAAATATTAGATACAGTACAGTAGATCTACAGTACATTATTTGATATAAAAAAAATTTTTAAGTTGTATAAATATACTTACGCGTTTGTTACCCTTGGTGCCCTTTTGCGTTCTCTGTTTTTTCCGTGTGCATGATAGCTCACGGTGGTTGCTGGCACAACAAGGCCAGAAGTAGCTAACCAGCATTGGATAGCAGCAATTCGGTGTCCCCTCGTGTACATCTCCTTAATTCGCATGCTGAGAACCTTGGAAATCTTTATAACAGGCATTGCTGCGAGTAGAAAGAAATACAAACACAAGAATGTATATTCGATGTTTAGTCGATGTGTATTCAATGTGCAGTGAATCCACAAAATGGATGGTGTATTTATACGGTATGACTCACATTAGAGTACGCCCACTTTCAACACCTGTACCTCACCGCCATGCATAAAAGGTTACACACTTTGCATAGCCCACCACTCGATGATCTTTATCTGAACTTGCCCTTGTCCAGATACAGCATTTTGCCATCTGCTTCCATGGATCAACCCCGATTCTACGGACGCAGGAACCAACTCGCCTCTGCCGTGCCTGTCATGCAGAAAAAGCAAAAGGCGGTTGCCGTTTCCACGCCAAGGCAAAAGCAACAGGCTAAGGCCAATAAAGAAAACCTTCTGTTGACCCCAAAGGCTAAGGGTTTTCATAGACGTCAGCCTTATTATGTCAAGAAGAAATACGGTGATGTACTCTCGACGCAAAACGATTGGCAGCCAACCTATCAAACCCACAGACCACTTCCTCCCATATGCTTCGACGACTGCTGCCGCTGTCCCAGAAAACTTCAGCCCGTCTTCTACACCCCTCGTCCTTGACGCTGCCGCCGCCCTCACGGAAACCCACAGGCCATCTTCTCCAGTTCTATCCGACGACGCTGCCGCTGGTGCCTCTGAAATCCACGGGTCACTTTCTCCTTTGCTCTTAGACGACTCTGCTTCTCGCCCGGAAATCCAAAGGTCACTTTCTCCATCCCTCTTCGACGACGCTGCCGCTTCTCCTCTACCGGATATCCACATGTCACCTCTTCCACCCTTCTTCGATGTCGCTGACGCTTCTCAGATGGAACCCCCATCTCATCCTCCGTTGCACCCATCCACCCAGATGTCCACACGCCATGCACAAGAAGCAGCTCGTTAGACCGGATGCTGAATGGGATAAGTGTTTGCTGCCCTCAAGGACTGACTGGTGCAGGCCTGACTGACTATTTTGCACACCATCCCACTGTACTGTATATGTTTCTTTAATAAAGGAGATGTTGGTGTTTTGTTGACGTATTTTATGAATGAAATTGTACCTATTGTACAGTATTTGTAAATAAATGTTTTTGTACTTACTCCACCAATAAAAGAACATGTTGATTTGTTTTACATTGTTCCATTGGCTCCTTTGCTACTGTATTTTTTTCGGGTTTATTACACAGTATACTGTATATAAAAAAGTATTGTATACTGTACGGCCGGAAAACATCAGCACACTGTTTCAGGTACAGTATTCTATCCTATTCAATAACAACGGCCACAAAACTGTAGACTCCGGTACGTGGGTTTTTAAATCCGATTCAGCAATGTGCAGGCAATGTTACACAAAGTGATATTATCCATCGAAATCCCTCCATTAGCCGGTTTCTTTTCTGAGGAAAAACAAAAAGAAAAGTTTTACTGTAATGGTCAGCCCCCTAAAGAAGTTCCCAGCCAGTCCCACCAATAATTTTCTTGGGGGTCGTCTCCTGTTCACATGCGCATGCGCCTACCATCGATGTAATGACACGCATATGCATTTCAAGGAGGTTCCAATGTGCATGCGCCTAGCGTTCCACCAATTGTTCAGTATCTGCAGCACAGTACTGGAGAAGCCGCTCAGCCAATAATATTGCTTACAGGAGAATCGCTTGACTTTTGAATCGCGCCGATATTGATACTATATTGTCAAAATTAAAAAACACAGAAAATAATACGGCAACAATACTCACCATAGAATTTCCCATTCAGCTGGCGCCGGCGCCGGGCCACTGCCAGTCCAGTGTTCTTGATCATACACGTCGATAGTTTGCAGCGGGACTAGTACACCTGTAGTGAGCTGATGAGGCTGAAATTGCTTAGGTACATGCAAGCTTGATCGAAACTGCACGCGAAATCCGGCTCAGGCTTGCTGGATAGACAGCAAGGGTTGTCACTGACGGTGGGACCATTATTGGAAGCCGGTGCTGGTGCTGGTGAATAGCTTGGCTGCGACTGTCGTTTGTTAGTTGGTTTTAACACGACCTTTCACCTTTTGCCGTCTACATGATCATAGATACAGGAAAAAGCCGGTGATACACACCAATACCCTCCAACAAATTGTGGCTCAATACGATAAAAACAGGGATCGCTACATAACCTTTTCCTTATTGCACGCTTCCACGAATGAGGAGCTGGCGAAAATTTGTAAAAGTCATAGTTTTCGATAAAATACTGATTAATTTGAACAACTGTTGCCATCTTATTATCTGTTGCATTAATCGCGGCCCATATCAAATACGCGTAACTTCTGTCGGGTTTTTGGACAACGGGCTGCACTTGAACACTCATGGCGACGGCTCTCTGGAGAATACTGTAACAGAAACTGGTCTTTGTCTTTATTTAATATGAAAAGCCTTAATTGATACATTTTTGCAACCTCTTCCTTCAGTCTCAAGGCCAATTTACAATAGCACACTGTGGTATCTTTTTTAAATGAAAGATCGACAAGTCGACACATTACTGAAGCGCCTGAGCATTACAATTCATGAATATCTGCCATCTGGCGGACATGCGAAGAATTGCAACCTATTAAATCCGAACCATTCTCAATAAATGCATCAACTGTGCGTCAACCGCGCATGACCCGCGCACGACCCGTGGCTGAAAACGCAAAATGAATGCGGCATGCTCCCGGTGAAGTGCGTCGCATTCCAGGAAAAAGCTAGGGAAAAACCGGCGATGTGTTAGAATAAAATGAGCCGCAGCAGTACTTTGTACTCTTGTGTTTTGGATAATTTTGATCCCATGACAACATTTTATGTACCATTCATGTGTGAATGTAAATATATTTGTTAAGATTCTTTTTAAATATCAAACATTTGTGACAAAGATATTAGCTGTTGATTACATGATGTTAATGGCATATGCACATAAAAAAACACGTGTTTTTTACTAAATCATATGTATTTATTGTTACGCAGGTAATACAATGCATAACAATATCAATGTACAGGCATAATCATAAAATTAGCACATAATTACTTTGTCATTATGTTCATAGTCATAATATTTTTTTATGATATAGTTAAGGATGATGAAACATACTCTGATTTGAATGCTTCACCTAATATGGAGGATTTTGTCAGTGACGAATTGGAGAGACAAGATATTTAAGTTGTGGAGAAGACCGTAGAACATGAATATGCTGAAGCACTCAGATAACTTGATGTCTCTGACCCCGTTGATGATACAGGAGAACAAGAGGAGTAACTTGAGTATGATAATACAGAAGAACAGGATATTGAAGATCCTGTAACAGAAGAGGAAGAGGACAATGACCCAATACAATCAGGCCAAGGAGACAATACATATGGTGAATCTGTGTCGACATTATAAACAGCAGAGGAAATATTTCTCCATCAACAACATGATGTGGCAGACAAACAGAATGCCAGGAACAAATTTATACACAATTGTGTAAAATGACAGACCTTTTGAAGGAAAACCTGGAGTTTCCCGCACGGCGGCCGCATCATCAAATAAGCGCTAATGGCGCTTATCATTGAAAGCGCCCGAGGCGCGGTAAAACCTGCCAAAAAAAGCTGCGCACCTCCGCGGTTTTAAAATTCCCGCGGTGGCGGCCGCAGGAGGATAAAGGCGGCCGCCACTGTACTTCATTAATGCTAAAGCCACATACTGAACAATGAGACATTATGAGGTGTGTGAGACATAATGAATGTGCATAAATGTGAAATCAACAGCAATGCGATTCTCATGTCTGTTTAAGTATCATTATCATGCTGACGGAAAATATCAAGCTATTTAGTACACACAGAGAAACATAATAAATATATTGTGAAAATGTGCTAATTTGTTTTATTTTTACACAATAGTGTTTCCAATTACTGGGTGACTAGTATTTTTGCCACTTAATTATGATGAATACAGTATGCAAGTCAAAATGATACAATTCACTGACTGCAGCTGTATGTGGGAGAAGATTACATGGACACTTCCTCCTTTGTATAATGAACTTGGGCCGTATTTTACCAAAATTGGGAAAATGTTGATACTTTGTTTTGTAAAGCTGATTTTAAGGATTAGTTTTCATAACTTTCCACCATTCCATGAGAACACATGCCGTTAGAAATGTCTTCAAACAAGAGCCGTCTGTTAAGATAGGCATATTTAATATATAGCGCAATTCAATTCAGAACAGAGAAAAGAGCAAAAGTATCAGAGATATATCAGTATATCATTGACAAGTACCAATTTTACAAAAATACTACAAACAATGTATGGCGAAATTCGATCAGAGACTTTATCAGTCAATGATTATTTTAATCGAAACCCACAATATCACGGAAAGAGGGGTGGCTCTTGGTCAGTGCATGTATCATGGATGTATATGTTTGATCATGGAAATTTAGGAAGAAGAGAGCCATTTTCGAAAAAAGAAACCCTTAAAGTATATTTTCAAGATAATGAATATTATTTTCAATCGGAGTGCTTCAACCAATACCAGAACCATGCCAAACCTAACTATTACGAAAACATGCATAACAAAGACCTGGCTCCAGCATATTACATACCACAAAGTAACTATCTGTATCTGCCTCAGTGCATGACTCAATATCCAAACTATTATGGAGCAAGCAACAATCTAAATGAGCTGAACCCACAGAACAACCAATTGATCGACTCCATCAGCTACCTCCACAACACCCCTTGCATGACTGCACAGAATATGCATGCAATATAATGTAGGTAACTATAAAACATGTACTTTAAACAATGTGTGATTCTGTTTTATTAGAATGATGTGCATATGCGTACAATTCATTACGCATGCGCGTACCGTCAGGAAAAACTTTTTGTGCATAACTTGCGCCGTGACCCTTTTACCTCTTCTCCGTCATCTGTTAATATTACAGAGATCGCGGCGTGAAGATCACAAGATGCCAGAACAGACTTCTAAAAGAAGGTAAGAGGAAGTTAACAAGATCTGTGGCAATATTCTTAAATGTGCTGTGCAAGTCCGCTGTAAATAAGAGAACTTCCTGCGGATCACTTAACTATCATTCCACAATGTTTACGCCCCTCTGTTTAAAGCAGGTTGCCATGTTGGCTGTTGGGTGTGCAGCCATGCAGTGCATATATTATTAATTAGTTGTGTATTTTGACTGTGGATCCATAATGATGTATTTTATCGCCTCATTCTGGGTTAGTGAGTTTGATAAATGACTGGTAATGCATAAAATTGATAGCTAATATATAAAATAATGACGACTATTTTATATTATGTGGCAGTGGGTATATAACATTGTTGCTATATGTGTCTGTACTATGGAGAGAGACCTCGCTCAAAACCCCTTGGTCTGGCACAACAAATGGCTGTAGAACAGGAAGTTTTATCATTTTCACTACTTGATACTTAATATATGGCTTGTAGATAAAATATTCATGCATAATCAATAATCCATTAAACAAAATATTTTTTTCTTGGAAGTAATGTACAAAATATTTTTAATCCACAAACAAATGAAAACGTTACAAACATGTATTAGACTAGTCTTACAATAGAAAAACACATATGATGTATGTTTGTACTGTATGCATTTGAAATGTTTTAATAAAGATGTACATTTAGAACTAACATGACATATCTAATTTTTTAACAGATGTTGAAATCTCCATTCCAGAGACAGAAGATCATGTGAATGAAATATCCAAACACAGAACGTTACAATTTTGACATACTTTTTACACATGCTATAAACATGATTTAGACACTTGAATATATAACGTTGCGAATAGTTCTACGAGACACAGCATACTATACATGATAATTGTAGGTTATATGTCAAAGCAATAGTACATTTTGTCACAAATCTCGACATGTTTTCTATATGAAAAAAAGTACACTCATGTTGAATTAATGAGAACTTGATAAATACTGTTGTGACCATGACATAAAAATTTGTAGTAATGTAATTTTATTGATTGTATTGTTGTGCAATTGTTCAGATAGCTCATGATCCTGACCCATTACATTAGTCATATCAATACTCCAAATAATGTTTTATTACATTGTGTACAAATACCATAGAAAAGTAGTGTGTTATATATTAGAAATGTTATCTATTCTTCAAACTTAAACATCACTGTAATTGTATGAAGCATAGACATGAAATATGACAAGATTGCAGTGTGTAAAGTTGCCATAGAACAAATGTATGTGTGCTTAGGGACACATGCGAGGTTACTGATACTGGATACTGATATCCCCATGTCAGCAGCTGATACTCATGCAAGCATACTACATTAATGTATTTTGTCTTTGTCAATTAAGTTTAAATTATTAAATTAAGTAAGGAATGTGAACAATAACATACATATGACAATTTTGTATCACAAGTCCACGTTAATAATTGTATTGAAATATTTAAGGATTACAATTAAGTGTAAATGTTAAAACAAAAATACGTTTTAATGTACAGTAGTTGGTAAGTATCAATATATTAAATTATCTGCATATTTATGACCAGAACAACAATATCTCTTAGCTTAATGCAGAACATTCAGCATTGTATGATGACTTTTCAACAGTCCAAATGTCCTGTACAATGCACACATTGTAATAATGGGGGAGGGGATAAAGAACATGATTTAAGGACCAATGTGTTAAACACTCACATACCATTCGCAGATGATGTAGTGATTATTCAGAACTAATGTTACCACCGATTTGGTACAGAGCAGGGTCCTAGGATTAGATAAACACAATGAAATGTGACACACATTATGAGATGACTATAGATTTTTTTCTATGACTATAGATTATTACATGAGAATTTTTTTTTAAATTAAATTCTGGCTCTGTGGTCCCTACCCCTGAAGAACGCACAGGAGGATCCGCCTCTATAGCCTCCCGTAAATTGCCTTGAAGATTGTGACGTAATGCAATGTTGTGCAGAATGCAACAACTAATCACTATGTTGGCAAAATTCTGTGGAGAGTACTGTAGGGCACCACCAGATCTATCAAGACATCTGAACTGACTTTTCAATGGTCCAAATGTCCTCTCAATCACCAAGAGTGTGGATAAGTGTGCCGCATTATAATGCTCCTCTGCAGGGGTTTGAGTATTACCCAGTGGGGTCAGAAGCCAGGGCTGGCTTCCATATCCCAAGTCACCTATAAGAAAGCAAATACACATGAATGTTAATATAATATGTAACTTATTTTAAAAGATTTGTGTATTGCCATGTCCTAGTACATGAAACACAAAGTGAAGAATGTACCACACATATGCCATTACAATCCCAGATTAATTAATAATTAGATTAGACATACTGTAATCATGACATCTGTTGAATATTAGAAACATATAAAATGTCACCTCCAATGGCTATAGCATTAATACTGCAAGGTGTAAGCACGGACTGTGTGTATTGACCACTATTTCCCTGTTATTGTGTGATGAATAATTGAAGACAATTGAAAGCTGCGTCACATGGATAATATATTTTCCCATGTTGATATATATTTTTTATTAGATATTAGACATAAATAATGAACATTAACCTATAAATGACATTTGGATATAAGTGCAGTTTGTCTAATATTGACTGACTCAATAGCCAACTGTCGCCGAATGTCTCCACTTCAAATGTACGGAAGATTAAAGAGTTCTGCAGAATATGGGGACCGTGGCAGGAACCTGGGAATATGGCTACCACACTCAGAATTTTCATGTGTGTGTCACATACAACTTGCACATTAGATGAGTGGTAATGTTTCCTGTTATGGAAACGCATCTCACTTTCACGTAGCGGGCTAAACGCAAAATGAGTGCAATCTATAGTACCCATCACCTTGGGTAGCCCTGCTACATTATAAAATGCAGTCTTCAGTTCCTTCCAAAACTGTCTGCTCACTAGGAAAATGTATATAATCCATAGCGCGTCTAGTAAGTGCACATAGAAACTGGCTAAGAGCCCGCGAGAATGTTGACTGCGAAACCGTGCCTACTATGCCCACAGTTGTCTGAAAAGATGCAGAAGCAAGAAAATGTAATGAACTCAGCAATTTAACAAGACCAGGCACTGCATGACTCCTGTCTGTTGATGGCTCTAAATCTTCTCTTAACTCTTCATAGAGTTCAAAGATAGCCGCTGAGGTCAATTGATATCGGCTGATGACCTCTGCCTCTGTTAACCCCTCTAGGGAACATCTATCCCGGAAGCATCAGACACACAAGTCCCGGGCGACTTGCAAAAGTCCCGGGTGACTTGCAACCACCTCGCTATCCTTGCTCTCCTCACTGTCATCAATTCTTGTTTAAGCATCCTACTCCTCGCATAAAATGCCGCCAAACCTAAATTGGCTACGACATCCATTTTGCTCTGAAAGTGTTTCCTTGGTATCCTTTAAATTGACAGCCTAATAAGCAACTTGATTATAAATTAGGACAGCTGTGTAGTATAGTATGTAGTATCACATACTATTGTGAACATTTGGATTGGAGTAATCCAAGCAGTAATTATTGTTTCATTCAGATGTGTTAAACACATAATAGAAGCTGAGGTAATCCAAAAATAAAGACCATTCATTAATCCAATGTAAATGCTATGATGCAACACAATATAAATAATAGTTGTTACAAATTACACAATCGACATTTGTAGCTAACATGTGTTTAATGAAGGAGTTAAAAATTAAGAAGTACATGGTTGTTTCTAAAAAGGTGTAGCATACGATTACATTTGTGTTTGAGTAGTTCTTTTGTGATCACGGGAGAATTGCAGTTTAAATTAACCCCTTCATAACACTTGCGGTTATACTATAAATTCTGAAGATGGATAGTATTCAATTGGGATTAATTTAGATTCATTCCCGGGTTCTCCTTTGATTCAATTAATGGGGATCAGCTCCACGGATCCTGGGACACACACAAATATTCAATGCAACACCCGGGACCCCGGGGGATACACACATATTCATTGCAAAACCCTGGGACCCTGTGGACACACACATATTAATTGCTACACCCAGGGACCCCGGGACACACACAGATATTCATTACAACACCCGGGGACCACCGGACACACGTGGGAACCACCCAAGGACCCCTGAATACATGCAGGGACAACAAGGAAGCCCCTGCTGCCCTCTGGTATCAATGCTGTGCTGAAAAAACATAAACAATGAGGATTGCTGATCCTCAAACAGTTCACCTTAAGTAATGATGAGGAAAGAAAGATTGGAATTCCATTTTAGATAATTGTTCTTTCTCGCTAATGAGGTTGTTGATGAAGTTTAGAGGGAACAAATTGAAAACTATTGAAGGTGAAATTGAAGCATTACAAAATAATTTCACACCGCATGTGGAGACAAAACTATTTAGGGAATTAGATGAAGTTACGAAAAGTAAAGTAGAAACATTTGATAGGGATTTAATAGAGAGAAAGAAAGAAAACGAAATACATTAGACATAAACATGACTATCAGACTGATAGACCAAGAGATTGGAAAAAAGTTTTAAGAGAATTCTTGATGATAGTGAGAATAAATCTAGGAATTTTTGTTTTAAAAAATACTATGAAAAAACACATTTCTCTAATAGATAAAATTTTAGATTTAATTACACTACTCCCAATAAGAAATATGCACATTATGATACACGATAGATATATACAGTAGTATGTTGTTCCAGAATATTTTTTTTCTAAAAATTCAATTTCCACCGCTCAGTGATTTAGCTAATACAGGAAAATATCTATTAGTGAATCTTGGTGAAAAAAAAAAACGTGGAGCACTGCAAAACGCAAAAAAAGATTTATTGGAAATATAACATCCCCACAGCTGACTGTGAGGATGTTATATTTCCAATAAACCTTTTTTTACTGCTTCCTTTGTTCAGCTTCCTCACTTGTGTTTTGCAGTGCTACTCCTTTTGCTTTCACCTGCATCTTTCGGATGGCTTTGGCTGGAGCACACGCCCAACGGGAGTTCTCTAACTCTGCGACACCGCTTCAAGGGACTACGGAGAGTCAAATATGTGAGGCTACATGATTTCCTCATTTATCCTCCATTCCCAGTGCTCGTGTGATAGCAGGATCATTTTGACGAGTGGATTTTGTGGAGATTCTTTATCCCATTTGTGGGGCTCACTGGATGAGTTTCAGCTGTGGAATTCTCCCCTTATCACTCCCTCCTCTACCTCAAGTTCAGTTAACTCATGCATGGGTGTATTTAGTACAAGCAATATACAAGCAGTGTCGATCTGCTGTCATATTAGCTTATTTAAGCATTCTATGGTCATTCATATCAGCTATGGACTTTATTTTTAGTCTCCTTATATAATTAGAGCATTTGCTCAGAGATTTGTTTCACCATTTTTTTCATGGTATTTTTTGATTTGGGATCCATACTAAAAAAAAATGTTTGGTATGTGTGGTAAGCATTAATGTAAAGTATGCCATTGTGATGGGGTTTATAAACCCATCACTTGCAAACCAGCAGTACAAACAAAAGTTTGTTAGGCATGCTGCCTGACTGCTGGAAACTCCCCTGCTCAAATGATAGGCAGCTATTTAAAGCAGAAGGCTAGCACCTGCAACCAATCTCAGGAGCTATATAGTAAGGCTTCTGAGAACACACAGAGGCTCATGCTGATCTCTGCCAGGGAGGGGACTGGAGCCCAGGGGGCAAGTGTTTATGTTGATGTATAGAAACCATTGTATACTGTATATATTTCTGTTAAAAGTATCTTTTGTAAACCTTACGGCAGAAGTGTTTATCCCAAGCCTATTAAGACGTACTGTATTAATGGACTGGACAACACTTGCCACTTCCATGGTTGCATAAGGACTAATTATTGAACAGACTAGGGAAAGTTTGTTACAGCCACGTATCAAGGTGAGAGTCCACATTAAACTTGTTTCTAATAAAAATTGTGACCTGAATAAGGTATGAATTGTGTGCCTTTATTCTCAGCTTATTTCTACCTGAATAAAATCAAAACACTTTCAAACAGTATATCTACAATGAAAAACAATTTAAGCCCTTAAATGCAAAGGATGTTTGCACTCTGCGTGCCCAAATAAATTGAATAGAAATGGCAATAGAATTAGAAAATGTTTTGGTGACGTGTTCTTTTTTTGCTTGGTATTTTTTGGCGATTGGTTCTTTTCATTGTTTTTTATTTTTGGGTGATTGGTTCATTTTATTTGTATTTACGGTATATCTCACAATCCGATTCGTTTCAATACCATGTGATGGCAGCCATTTTTTAAGGATGTGACATACATCGCTTGAAGATGACTTCATATCCTTAAAAAAAAAAGAAGCCTGTCACATGGTACAGCATCCAATCGGATTGGAGCTGTACCATCTGACACACAAAAGTGACATCACAAGACTTACCTGCTGTTGAGGAGCATTGTGCCGAGTGTCAAGAGATTCCTGCTGTTGCTGATGAACTCGGAATTGCAGAGTGAAGATATCAAATGTAAGGAAAACATTGATTGTATTTTTTTTATTGCGTTTTTTTGATGCTTGTTTTTTTTTTTAATTTTGAGTCTTGATTTTTGTTATTATGTTTTTTTGGTGATTGATTTTTGTTATTGTGTTTTTTTGCTGATTGGCTAATTTATTTGTGTTTTTTTGCTGATTGGTCTTTTTATTTGTTTTGTATTTTTGATGCAGGTTTTTTTTAGGTTAGCCATTGACTTTGTGTGGATCGGGGAGTCACGCTGCCTTCGGCATACTCCCTGCTTTCCTCCCACCATGACCAGGGCTCCTCTCTCTCTCCCGCGCAGGTCGTCGGTCACAGCTCCACCTCCGGCTTCATCTCCCTCACAGGGTGCTCATGCACATTGCCGCAGCAGGCTCCTCCACACCGCTTGCCTCCACCTCTCGCCGTGTCAGACGGATCCCACTGCACCACCACACGCGGGCGCCCCAAACTTAATAGTGCCGATCATGGTCCCGTGCGGCGCGCACGTGGCCACGCACACGGATGCGCGCTCTAACCCTGAAGACCTGCCTCCCTACTCTTAGAGGTTCTCCTTATACCTGCACTCTGCCTACCACAACCTCTGATGCCCTCCCCTACGCTGCAGGTTTCTCATTGGATGCTCTCACCTACATATGCTCAGCTGTGCCACTGGCACTTTGGCTGAGATAGTACCAGGTGCGTTGTGTTTACCTATCCTTTGCATCTACAGGTGTTGCATGCCTGCTGGACCCTTGCTCTGTTGTCCAACATGGCTGTCCTTCAACACATACACTCTCTCAACCGACGTGGGCACCAGACGATGACAATGCTACCTTCTCCAACCCGGACATCGGCACCCGGACCAAAACAACTCTCTCTCTCCAAACCCATCTGGCAGATAGACCTCAATGATCCAGTATCTCTCTTGACGACCTCTGGCAAAATATATTGAACGTCTCCATACCTCTCCAATCAGGACCACTTAGGACTACTTGACGAAACTATCAATCCAGACGCGCCCTCGTGGCATGTGGGTGGAGTTATATAATTTCCCACCCAGCACGGGGGTAACCCGCCTTGTTTGTCGGATGAGCACCCGTGACAAACTGCCAATGTTATTATGCCTATTTCGGGCAATCGATAAACAATACATGGAGAGGAAATGATTTTTTGCAAATGCTGTTGTTTTAATTAATTTTATGTTTTGTATTTTTGTTCTTGTCTTATAGTTAATTGTTATGTATTTGTAGGACTGTTTTATTTAATTGTGATGTGTTGTTTAGGTATTTGTTTTATTTATTTGTTGTGTTGGGGTTTTTATGTGATTGTTTTTTTAATTTGTGTGTGGTTAGGTGCTTGGTTTTTTCATGTTGTGTCTTTTTGGTGATGTTTTTTTATTTAGGTTGCCCATTGATCGGCATAGCGGACTAATCATGCCCATATTGATCTGGACCAATGTTAGAGGAGGTAGCGTGTTGTGTGCTAGAGGTAGTGGGTAGTGTGTGTTGGAATATGTGTGGATGTGGTGTGTTGTTGTTTGAGAGTGTGTGTGTGATGCTAGAGGTGAACTATGTGGTTGTGTGCTTGTGAGCGGTTTGATGGGTTGTGGGTGGTTGATGACGGTGTTGTGTGTGGGTGTGTAGCGCGCAGTTTGTGTGTCGGATATATAAAAAAATCATTGATTTAACTATACAAATGTCCTATATTTATGAAAATAAGCCTACAATTTAGCCTATAATAGTAGTAATCCCCTAGAGAACATGCATTATGGCCAATAATGACCCTGGCTGAGGTTAAAGTCCTCCGCTTCTCGCATCGGGCCTTCAACTCTTCCAGCCAGGCATTATTGGCCAGTCTGGGGGATTATTACTTAAAATATTAAATACTACTATGTAATCCTTTTTAATGATATTACTTATAAAAAACAGAAAATGTAATAACGTATACTGCACGACACCTTTATTCGAGCAATATACCCAGTATGTACTGGAAGATACCTGGGAATGCGGCCGCCCTACCTCACCTATGACAAGCCCGTTGCGTTTTGCCTCCCAGCACTGGGTTCATGCCTGGCTGTACGGTGCGGCTGATCGTTAAATGATAATGATTAGGATTTTAATAGGCTGCAATGCTTCGCGTGTCTACCAGATGGCATAAATTCATGAATTGTATGCTATGATATATATTATATTGTGCAGTATTGCAGCCAGCGGGAAAATAAATGCTTGCAATCCCTGCATGGGAAAATACCTCAATGCACTCGGGCAGAAAAAACAGTCACAAAACCTCAATACACCGGGTATACCCGAATTCGTTGGGACTAGACGAGCTCGAATTAAAGTGGTCGCCAGTGAAATCACCAGGAGCAATTACCACAGGCAAAAAAAGCCCCTTGGTATACCCCTAAAATGAGGATTTCTAGAATGAGAATCAAACAGGCTGGGCGATAAATGAGCAGGCAAGTGTCTTGGCCTTCCTATATACAAATATCGGTCCTCCCTGAACAAATCTAGAAATTTACTTATTCAATGACCAAGGTGTTCCAATGGTTAAGAACTATGGCTGGGCCTATGCAGGAAATGGCAAAAAAAGCCCTATCTCTGCAAGGTTTTCGGGGAAATATGCCTCAGCAATTGTGTTGGGAAATGCGAAAGCTGGCACGAAGAGCAAAATCTGTTTTTTTTTGACGATAAAAAAACTCACCGTGCGGGTGGCCGGAGAAACAATAATCTCGCCGGTTTTTTAAAACCCGCTGTATTCTAGTAGTGCCGATCAGCATCGCCGCTCTAGAATGGAGACATTTCTCCATATCTCTCGCCAACAAAGTTGGCAAAAAGCTGGTGCTGAGCGTCGATACGGGACATAGAAAAAATCAGGCCCTATTCTGCCTCGGATTGATGCCGGGGGGCTCCAAAGACGTGATACCCTGTAATATCAGCACCGAAGCCCCCCCCCATGCATACCGAAGCAGGAGGAATAATGGCATAACAGCCCATTCATTACCTTACGGCTAACCGCTAAGCAATGAAGGGGTTAACCATCCAGTACCAGGCTTTATTGTGGGGAGCGGGAGTGAATGAAGGGTGGGTATTTGGCATTTGGGGTGTTTATGGCTTGCCGGGGGGGGTTGCGGGTGAACTTAAACCCTTTCATACCTTAGCGGTTTATACCGTACGGTCATGAAGGGGTTTACACTCCAGCTACGCACCCGCAAGCCATAACACACCACCGTTGGGGGAATACACACTGCACCCCATCCCGTAACCACAAGATATATATACATATATAAAAAATACACCACTAACCCTTAAGGTCCCCTAACATTTTTTGGGATGCACAGCAATGACACTATAGGCTGGCGGTGGGCCCTCGGGTGTTCCCGCCAGGGGTCCCCGCTTGCCTGCAGTATCAAGTCTGTGCCCCAAAAAAATAATGAAAAAACACATAAATACTTTACATAAATACACCCCCCCACCCCCACTACCCACCCCCGTGAGGCATAAACACCATAACCCCTACACACCGGAGGCCTACCCTCCCTCCCTTGGAGACAATAACCCCTACCCCCATACCCACATTCAAAACAAAATACACTCACCCGCAAGAAAAATAATCAATATTCAATAAAATAGAATAACATAACCCACCCCATATAGCAAATATATTGTGATGTTACTTAACCCCTAATAACAATAAGGTTAATAAGCGCTAAAGTTATAATGGGTTAAGTCACCCTGCAACCCATCATTGTAGAGTGGCTTCATCATTCACATATTAATATATGTATGATTAAGCAATCTACAAGAAATGGTAAAGGATATCGTGTTTACACATGTAACAACATCCGATCTCAAATTGACAACATCACAGCAAATTATAAACAAAGCCAAATGAAAATTAAAACACATCCTCATAAGAGAATACAGCAAGTGTTCTTCACAATATCAACATATATATATTATATATAATCACTGTGGGGGCAACTCAATAAAAATCAATAATGAGTAGGTGACATGTCCCGAGAGATCATACAAATAAAAACGTATTACATTACGCATAGCAGCAAAAAGCGAGACGCCACCAGAGTGAAGGAAACATAAAGTATAAATACCGCAACATAACTGCATAGAGGTTTCCAAGAAGCATAACGCCAAGAAGGGAAGCCCAGAGTAGTTATAGAGGTATAGAGAGTATTATATATATAATATGATATATATTATATATTATATATATATATATAATATTGTGAATGAGTAGCACTCTACAAAGGAATGCGGTGGCTGCAGGGTGGCTTTAAGCCATAAATAACTTTAGCGCTTATAACCGTTAATGTTTAATTTTGTTTTTATAGTTTATTAATCACAGTAAAAGATCTATGTGTTTTTTGGGGCACAGAACTGATACTGCAGGCAAGCGGGACCCTGCGGGAATACCCCAAGGCCGCCATTGCCGGCCTATAGTACCCATTCCGTGCCTAAAAAAATAACTGGGTTATGTATAAAGGGGGGTATAGGGGTTGTTGGGGGCACAGAGGTTTATTGTGTTGTGATTGCAATTTATGGGGGCAATTGTCCCAATAAAACATGCTACTATGACTTAACCCCTTCATTGCCTAACGGACAGCGCTAAGGTAATGAAGAAACATTACTGTGTATTTGTATAATAGTGAACATGTGCAGAGGGTCTCTGGACATGAAAACGTGTTGTGTTTTATGTCCGGGGACCCCTGGTCCCGGCAACAGCACGGTTATGGGGTTGCCGGATCTCCTCATGAAATGGAAATTTCCGCGTCACGTGATACGGGCTATCTACCATGCATAGGACGATACACGCAACCTCTACCGGGGCCTGATCTCCGTGAAAGCAGGGGTCCCTGGACATAAAACCAACGCGGGTCATTCTACAGGAGACCACCCTGCACATCTAAATATGAATACAAGGTTAGTCCCACATTTTCTTTTATCACGCTCTCCCGCGAGATTTGTGAAGAGAGTGGGGGTTTTCCGCTGCTGACAAGATCTCAGCCAGCGGAGCCTTCTTGCAGCGGCTACCGCACTCTCTGCCGGATTCCTCTTCACATGTATGTGCACCTTCATGCATACTGCGAGGGGAATCCGCCAAAAAACATGGCGACTTCTCTGTCTGGCGAATGGATGCTTTCTCGCAGTTCCTGCCATAGGCCCCTATATCTCTAATTAAATTTGTTGGCGATTAGAAGCAGTTACAATAATTAGCAAATGCTGTCATCGTCTGAATGAGGGGATCGAGGATTGTTTTGGTTAAACCATTGTTTTTTTTTCTTTAATAAGAGGACTTTCTATCAATTGGTTTTTTTCATATCCGCATAATCAAATGTCCATCCAGCTGAATGTCCACTGCCTATAGCCTAGCCCGGTATCCTCCTATGATTTACCCCTTGACTGCAAAGAACATATAATTGTCAGGCATATCTCTTAATCTGAATAAAACTGAGCTTTGAAAGGGATGCCGTGATGAGTGGTGAGGGTGGCGGCTAGTTGAGCCAGAGGGAGTTCCTAGAAGTGTTGTTTTCTGTGAAATATCCGTTTTTGAATGGTAATTATCATGTCAATATCACAGGACAAATCTAAGTAATTCACGTGATATATTGGCCAAAACTGTGAAAAACTAATATTTAACATCATTTAAAGGTGATAAAGAAATAAGTGTTTGATCATCCCAATCCCATACCCAATCCATGTCTATTTTTTGTAAATAGTAAAAATCTGCTATGGGCTCAATCTATGGCAAACAATAGCTTGTGTTAAGCATAAATCCTTCAAAGTTTGAATGAAGATAATCTGGTTTTATAACCTGGCGTGTCATATACATAAACCAACTATTCCAAGTAACTTAACTCAGATCCACTTTGTCGACTAGCTGATTAGAATTCCGTCACTGTACTAAGCAAAGATTACTCACATATTAGTGTCAGGAATAGGTACAGTATATCGATGTGGCATGATCAGACAATGTGGTGTTAAAAAATAGGAGTTAATAAACTCACATTTGAAAATATCTGATGGACTGTCCTCCATAGGTTGTGCCTCCGTTTCCACAGCATACGAGAAAGAAAACAGGATGTTGGTTGACCTTGAAAAGAGCGGTGAGCTTTTGAAACGCGTTGGTGGGGGACATCGTGTGACTGTTGGTGGGGGCCATCGTGCTGCTTCCTCCTCCGTTATAGTGATTCTTCGACTTAATTTATTAAATAAGATACTGTTTTCGTACAACTAATTGCACTTGGTTATTGAGGGCTGTGCCGCCCATAGCTACCTTTTTCTTATTTAATGTCACTGCCCTCATAACTCACTATTATTACTCATATATTACTATTTTGTGCTTGACAGTGCTTTCAAATTACAAATACAATCAACAAATATAGTTTTCATGATGTTAGGAGACCAGTGTGCACTGACAACACATAGCTGGTGAAGTTTTCACTTGCTAGATTGTTCTGAAAACCCGAGATGGTTTGGGTTGCAACTTCTGATCCATTGGTCTGATACATACCCCATTTTAAGGTGCCTTAGCGTTGTCAACCCAAGTAAACACTTGTATGCTCTGGAAGCAAGTGGAAATCACTCCTGCGTTGTAGAGTTTTTTTTACTTAGCTTGAAATAACATGTCTTTTCTGAGTAACCCGTAGTGAGTCTGCATGAGCAGCAACCCACATTAGTACTTGATTATTGCTAAAAGGCGTCCAAGTGCTCATCTCTGACAGGCCTGTACCCGGCAGTTAATTTATTGATTCTCAATTTTGAGAACTCAGTTCAGCCAATTATTCATGTCAGTCAGAGGTATTTTATATGTAGTGAACATGAAAGTAGCTTGTGTCTGACCATCCATTATTGAGTCACAGTGGCCTATGACCCAATGATATCTTTTTTACATGATCACGCATTCTTGGAAGGTTAAAGTAATGAGTCAACACAGCAGGACATTATAGTTAATGGATGCAATGGTAAACTCATAGTTTTCACTATCTAAAAAGTGTTGTATCTTTTTATCAGATGTAGTATTAAAGATATAAACAAAAGAAGGAAAATTATTTTTAAACTTTAATTATTAGATCCTCATAGTGGCTGTGACGGAAAGTGCGTAAGTAGGGTGATATCAAAATAAAAATAAGATTAAGTCAGTCCGCGTCTCTTTAATCAAGGTTATTGGTAAAACACTATTACATGTAAATGGATTATTTTCCCCAAAATGTCAAAATGTAAAGCTTATGTATTTGAAAGTAGTTGGGTACCAGTAGGTTAGCATTAAAACATATGGTGGTGCAGTATACCTTTCGAATACTGTATAAGGGGCCACAGTAAGGGACTCCTTTCTCAGTGAGGACCATCTGAAACAATTGATTTCCTGACCTGGGAGGGGGCAGAGGGGCCAAATATGATAGAGGTGAAATTTCCTATGTGTTATTAATTCCTTGTTTCAGGACTATCAACATGTGGGTTTGGAGAAAAGACTTGTCTTCTCTGTTGTACAGAGTAAGTAGGAGTAGTTAGTGTCTTTGGGAAGATTTTCTGTCGGATGTCTTGGTTAGCTTCCTCCATTTTACCCAAATGTAGTATATCTACTGAAGTAGTAATCCTAAATGGGGATTATTTTTTTCTCCACAACTTTATTCTGATTAGGATGTGAGTTATGATGTGTAGGCCATTGTTATGGCAAATTTTGAAGGGGAATTCTTCTTGTATTGCACAATAACTAAGGAGGTATGAAAAAAGTCTCTCAAAATTGATTTTCGTTCCAAGTGTATGGTGTTTGGAGTAAGTCACTCAATAGGGTCGAATGGGATGGATCATACCGTGTTTGGGTTGTATGAACCTCTCATGCAGCACAGCTTGGTAGACTCAGGGTCTTCAGCAGTATCCTAAATGTTTTATTCCAGCCCAAGAGAAGGTTATTCGGGAGTTAGGCCCAGAAGTTCAGGTATTTCTTTGCGTCCAGGGCGGTACTTCCACATCCAGCCCAAGGGTACCATAGCCAAAGCTTCCTTCATCTATCTCTGAGGCTTCGGGTCCCGTGTCTGGTGCCGAACGAGGTTGTTCCAAACATTTCGTGTATTTGAGACAGGATAGATTGGTTGCTCCTCAACGGTTCCTCCACTGGTGTTTCTACATTGTGAACCTTTGGAGGATCCGTAGACAAGACACATCATATTCATGCCACATAACACGGAACGTTTTCCCACCCGAAGCATGCAGAACCACGTGACCCGGAGAAGCAGAGACAGATTGAAGTAGACTTTGGCATTGTACCGCTTTGAGGGGTGCGGATGGAAGTGCACCCAGGAACAGCAAAGAAATTATCCCGAAAAGCCAGGTATATCAATAGATACAGGATGTACATTTATACACCAAATTTATACTTAAGAAATTAGCACCTTTTTCTTCTTCCTAAAATATATACATGTGGTATAAGTATAGTCACGATCTAATATCCATGCATTCGATGGAAGGGGCAAATTTAAAAAGCAAGATTGAAGATTGTAAGCAGGTCTCTCGGGCAGAAAACAGTCACAAACCTCAATACACCCGGGTATACCCGAATTCGTGGGACTAGCCGAGCTCGAATAAAGTGTGTCGCCAGTGTAAATAACACATGGAGCAATTACCACAGGCAAAAAAGCCCCTTGGTATACCCCTAAAATGAGGATTTCTAGAATGAGAATCAAACAGGCTGGGCGATAAATGAGAGGCAAGTGTCTTGGCCTTCCTATATACAAATCTCGGTCCTCCCTGAACAAATCTAGAAATTTCCTTATTCAATGACAAGGTGTTCCAATGTTTAAGAACTATGGGGCCTATGCAGGAAATGGCAAAAAGCCCTATCTTGCAAGGTTTTCGGGAAATATGCCTACAGCAATTGTGTAAATGCCGAAAAGCTGGCACGAAGAGCAAAATCTGTTTTTTTTTTGACGATAAAAAAAACTCACCGTGCGGGTGGCGAGAAGCAATATCTCGCCGGTTTTAAAACCCGCTGTATTCTAGTAGTGCCGATCAGCATCGCCGCTCTAGAATGGAGACATTTTCTCCATATCTCTCCGCCAACAAAAGTTGGCAAAAAGCTGGTGCTGAGCGTCGATACGGGACATAGAAAAAATCAGGCCTTCCTGCTCGGATTGATGCCGGGGGGCTCCAAAGAGCTGTATACCCAGTAATATCAGCACCGAGGCCTCCCCCCCATGCATACGAAGCAGGAAGGAATAATGCATTAACAGCCCACTTCATTACCTTACTGGCTAACCGCTAGGCAATTAACCATCCAGTACCAGGCTTATTGTGGGGAGCGGGAGTGAATGAAGGGGGTATTTGGCCTTTGGTGGGTGTTTATGGCTTGCCGGGGGGGTTGCGGGTGAACTTAACCCCTTCATTACCTTAGCGGTTTATACCGCTACGGTCATGAAGGGGTTACACTCCAGCTACGCACCCGCAAGCCATAAACACCCACCGTTGGGGCGAATACACACTGCACCCATCCCCGCTAACCACAATATATATATACATATATAAAAAATACACCACTAACCCCTTAAGGTCCCTAACATTTTTGGGATGCACAGCAATGACACTATAGGCTGGCGGTGGGCCTCGGGTGTTCCCGCAGGGGTCCCCGCTTGCCTGCAGTATCAAGTCTGTGCCCCAAAAAAATAATGAAAAAACACATAAATACTTTTACATAAATACACCCCCCCACCCCACTACCCACCCCCGTGAGGCATAACCACCATCACCCCTACACACCGGGAGGCCTACCCTCCCTCCCTTGGAGACAATAACCCCTACCCCCAATACCCACATTCAAAACAATACACTCACCCGCAATAAACATAACAATTATTAATAAAATATACATAACCCACCCACCCCATATAGCAAATATATTGTGATGTTACTTAACCCCTTAATAACAATAACGGTTAATAAGCGCTAAAGTTATTAATGGGTTAAGTCACCCTGCACCCATTCATTTGTAGAGTGGCTTCATCATTCACATATTAAATATATGTATGATTAAGCAATCTACAAAGAAATGGTAAAGGATATCCGTGTACAAATGTAAAACATCCGATCTCAAATTGACAACATCACAGCCAAATTATAAACAAAGCCAAATGAAAATTAAAACACATCTCATAAGAGAATACAGCAAGTATTATTTTTAAATATAAAATATGATTTTAATAATCTGTACATGTGCAAGGGGGTCTCCTGAGCTGAACCACATTGTTCAGCCTCGGGACCCCCTACTTCATGAGATAAGGCCCGTTATGGGGTGCCGGTTTTATCCCCTTTTCTTTTAAATCTCCCGCGTCACGTGACCGGGGAATTTAAATAGCAGAGGGATACCGGCACCAAATAACGGGGCTATATCTCATGAAGTAGGGGGTCCTCATGGCTGAACCAATGCGGTTCAGCTCAGGAGACCCAATGACCATGTACCGATTATCAAAACACAAAACTATTATATTACCTAGCGGGTATCCGCTATGGGAAAGACAGCAGCTTTAATTAAAATGTTTTATAATAGTGTGCGTGAGCAGGTAGGTGTATTTCCTGCTGGTGATTAGTGAGTTTGATTTGTCTTTTGTTATCTATTGGTTTTCATATTTTATTGTTTGTTAGTGTGTTGTTTAAGTACTTTGTTAGTTCCATTTATTTTCATTTGTTTTTTGTTAGAGACAGTGAGGCTAGTCAGTGAGTGAGTCAGGAGTGAGTCAGTGAGTGTAAAATGTAGAGTGGGATGGTTTATGCAGTGGTGAAGCATTTAGCGTGGTGATTGAAGCGTAGGAGTTGTGGGGTGGTTGATTGGTTTGAGCATCGGATAGTGGTGGATAGTGGAGTGGTGGTGGCTGGAGGAGTGTGGAGCGTGGAAGAGGAGGGGAGTGTGTGAAAGAGGACAGGGCCCACATGCAGTTGCGGGCCGGGCAGTTGCAGGCAGTGCGGGCCATTGCAGTTGCGGGCAGTACAGTTGTGGCCAGTTGCAGGTTGGGGAGTGGAGGTGGGGAGGGATGGTGGGGGGAGTACAGCAGGAGCACCCAGGCTAATGGCAGGTCACGGTTTTAGCAGGACTAGTGGAAAGGGAGGAGAGGAGAGGGCCAGTGTACAGCATCCGATCCACTGAGGGAGAGCAGGATGTGCATGCAAGTGAATAACAGCCTCACCACCATCAAGGGCTCAGAAATGCCCTGCTTTTCCATAGAGAAAATAGAAAATGAAATCGTGTTGGGAAGGTGGATCATTGTTTTGTTTAGTAACAACAGTATGGACCATTGGTATGTAGAACATAAATCGATGAATCAAGGGGAATAATGAATAATGAAATGCATTACTAAACAGTAAAAACAAAGGATGTTATGTACATTTATTAATTGTACCATTGAGATTTTAAAAACACATATGCTATAACATAGGGGTTCTGCTGAGGTATGTACATGTTTAGTTTTATGATGGACTGAGCAGATTGCAGACACAAATTGGTGGTCTGGATTAAATGCAATTTTGGGGATGATCACCAACAATACTCATAACTACAGTATCTGTTAAACATCCCGTTCTATGCTAATATTAATTATATTAGCCGACATTCATTTAAATACAGTAGGTATGTACAGTAGCCTATATTCATGTAATTGATACCAGTTTACAGGTATAGAAGCCATAGGATTAAAAGTAGTATAGTATCAAAACCAAGCTGGGTATGAGATATGTTCTTATGTGTGTGTGCAGTGGACACAAAGAAGAAACACCAGGAGACCTGCAAGAAAAGGTTTGCGATATCTTGCTTCGCCTTACAAACAAAAATGGCAAGGCTGGTCACACGCTGGTTGAACAGGAGGCGGTCCCTCCTGCATCTCTGTTATCTCTACACATTCCTGAACAGAAAATGTATCCCATCATGGATCAAAAATAGTGTTGGTAGTGGAGGGGAAAGGGACATCGCTGGCACCTTTCCCAAGTCTCCAAAAAGTAGTCAAATATAAGTGGTATTATATAATATTTTGATCATTACTACATTTCATTGATAGTAAGTCCTGGTCACATCATATGTTAAGCTAGCACTACAATGATTTAATTGTCCCTATATGAAACAGGATAATTATCAATAGATATGCTGGTACAAATAAAAACTAAATTATAATTTCTTAATATATGACGATTACTAACAATCTGGTAATACATTATTGACACAGACCCATGAGGCACAAAACCTGCTTGAGGAGATTGTAAACAAATATTATTTCCCATGACATTCTGTAATTAAACCCCGCTTACACACATAGCACGTCAATTTGCACACACTGCTTCCCTTCACTGCCATATAATCAGAGTCTTGACTTAGCCATCTGAGGTCTGAATAACATTCACAGAACCCTGAGTCTGGCTAAAATTACATTAAGCAACGATAAAATACCTACATGGTGGTTGTTGGCGTACTCTAATTAAAGTAGGACCAGTTTCATTCAACCCACATTGATTTTGCATAGCATCTCAAAAACAATAAAATAAAAAAGGCCTTGCACTTCACACAAGATCTGTGTCCAGTATAATGTAGTCTCACTAAAGCAAGTTACAGTGGCGGCCCGACTGAGTCTAAGTCGGCTAGGATCCGCGGCTCTCAGATTATCCTGGTTAGGTGCAGTTTCTGTTTTGTCGCCGGAGGGGAACTGACGTTATTTTAGCGCTCGTATTTGAGCATTTTTCTCGCGTCTGCAAATACTGCAATGCCGTTGTAAAAACCTCACGGGGGCGTTTGCGAGCTGTTTGTATTGGAAGTCTAATACCTTCGCGGTTACAAACCACCGTCAGTACACCAGTCTGTGTTGCGCGCGCAAGTAATTGTAAAATTTGCATATTTAAGTATACATGCATTTGCAGTGACTCTGTGCTTGTGTACAGTATGGTCTCATTGAAAATTGTTGAAACGCATAGGCGTGTACCAGTACTGTAACATGTCACATTTCGGCATATACAGCGCTTCTCCCCTCGCTTACATGCAGTACATCTCTCCACACCATTCCTTTGAACGTGTGTCTGGTTTCCATCCACATTCCTGATGACTGTTGAGTGAGGTGACCAAAAAAAAAAATTAAAACAATGTTTTTTATTGTATTTTTTTTTCTCCCACAAGAATGCACAAAAACCATTACTGTATTACAATTCAATCTGTTGCGTAGCTTTTGACTGCGACCCTGTGTTTGACTGCAAATGGTTGATTTGTGTGCTTTTTTTACGTACTGTATTTGGGGGTGGATTATTATGATGACTGTCTTTTGAAACTTAAAGTACTGTCTGTATCTTGAAACTTCATGCAGCTGTACCTGCTAGCCCCCTCCCCATGAAACACACAACAGGCTAGCTCAAGGATTTTTGAAATTCCACGGAGCAGTCGTTCATTTTATGAGCTGACATGGTTCTTAATCACGTCCATAGCCGAAGCTAAAGCCTAACTGACGCAGTGGTATGTAATCCTTTTTGAGATGGGAGCCTAAACTGCATACTGCGGCATGAATAACCCACCCCCACCCCCTACACAGAGTCGTTCATTTTCTGAATCTTTCATTGTGTTCTTAATCCGTCCATAGCCGAACTGACAAGCTCACTGGCCTGCGTGTATTTGTATTATATTTTAGATGCGCTGTTACTTCACCCACCACTGCTTGATTGAGTGCCCAACAAAAAATAATACTATTGTAATATAAATATAAAAAATATATATACAGTACGTATGTATATAAATATACAAAAATAGACAAATATATCTCTAATTGCTGTAATATTAAATATACAAAAATATAATACGTTGTAATATAATATCAATAATCCAAAAATAATATATATACTGTGGTGTAATATAAAATAAATATCCAAATATATATACTGTTGTAATATAAAATACAATATACAAAATAGATAACTGTTTGTATATAAATTAAAAGAAAATATATATATTACTGTTTGTTGTCATATAAATATAAATAGAAAAATATATATGACTGTTGTAATTAATATAAAGATACAAAATATATATATGTGTAATATAAATCATATAAATATACAAAATAGATATACTGTTGTAATATAAATATACAAAATATAATACTGTGTAATATAAATATAAATGGAAAAAATATATATACTGTTAGTTAATATAAATCTACATAGAAAAAAATATATATACTGTTGTTAATATAAATATAAATAGAAAAAAAAATAATATACTGTTGTAATTATAAACTCACAGAAATAACAAAAATATTAGATACAGTACACGTAGATTACAGTAATTATTTGATATAAAAAAAAATTTTAAGTTGTATAAAATATACTTACGCGTTTGTACCCTTGGTTGCCCTTTTGCGTTCTCGTTTTTTCCGTGTGCATGGATTAGCTACGCGTGGTTGCTGGCAACCAACCAAGGCCAGAAGTAGCTAACCAGCATTGGATAGACAAGCAGGCCAATTCGGTGTCCCCTCGTGTACATATCCTTAATTCGCATGCCTGAGAAAACTTGGAAATCTTTATAACAGGCATTGACTGCGAGTAGTAGAAGTAGAAGGAAAGAAACGACAAAAACAAGAATGATATTCGAGTTTAGTAGATGTGTATCAAGTGCAGGTGATCCACAAAATGGATGGGCTTAGTGTATTTTACGGTATGATCAAAATGAAGTACGACCCACTTTCAACACCTGTACCTCAACGCCATGATAAAGGTTACACACGGTTGCATAGCCCACCACTCGTGATCTTATCTGAAACTGCACTTGTCCGATACAGCATTTTTTGCCATCTGCTTCATGGATCAACCCCAGATTCTACGGACGCAGGACCCAACTCGCCTTGCCGTTGCCTGTCATGCAGAAAAGCAAAAGGCCGGTGCGTTCCACGCCAAGGCAAAGCAACAGGCTAAGGCCAATAAAGAAACCTTCGTTGACCCAAAAGCTAAGGGTTTTCATAGACGTCAGCCTATTATGTCAAGAAGAAATACGGTGATGTAATCTAGACGCAAAAACGATTGGCAGCAACCTATCAAAAACCACAGACCCACTTCCTCCATATGCTTCGACGACTGCTGCCGCTGTCCCAGAAAACTTCGCCCGTCTTCGACCACCCCTCGTCTTGACGCTGCCGCCGCCCTCAGGAAACCCACAGGGGCCATCTTCTCATTCTATCCGACGGACGGCTGCCCGCTGGTTGCCTCTGGAATCCAACGGGCACTTTCTCCTTTGCTTTAGAAGACTCTGCTTCTCGCCCGGAAATCCAAAAGGCATTTCTCCATTCCCTCTTCGACGACGCTGCCGCTTTCCTCTTACAGGATTATCCACATGTACCTCTTCCACCCTTCTTCGATGTCCGCTGAACGCTTATCAGATGGAACCCCCATTCTCATCCTCCGTTGCACCCATCCACCCAGAATTCCACACGAAATGCACAAGAAGCAGCTCGTTAGACCGGATGCTGAATGGGATAAGTGTTTGTGCCCTCAAGGACTTGACTGGTGCAGGCCTTTTCTTTTTTGACTCGACTATTTTGCCAACCATCCAACTGTATGTAATGTTTCGTAAGTAAAGGAGATCGTTGTGTTTTGTTGACGTATTATGAATGAAATTGTACCTATTGTACAGTATTTGTAAATAAATGTGTTTGACTTACTCCCACCATAAAAGAACATGGTGATTTGTTTTACATTGTTCCATTGGCTTCCTTTGATACTGTAGTTTTTTCGGGTTATTACCTCCAGTATATGTATATAAAAAAGTATTGTATACTGTACGGCCGGAAAACATCAGCACCACTGTTTCAGGTACAGTATTCTATCTATTCAAATAACAACGGCCACAAAACGTAGACTCCCAGGTACGTGGGTTTTTAAAATCCGATCAGCAATGTGAGGCATGGTTACACAAAGTGATATTATCCATCGACAATCCATCCATTAGCCGGTTTCTTTTTCTGAGGAAAAACAAAAGAAAGTTTTACTGTAATGGTCAGCCCCCATAAAAGAAGTTCCAAGCACGTCCACATAATTTTCTTGGGGGTCGCTCATGTTAACATGAGCATGCGACTACCATCGATTTTTGGTAATGACAAGCATATGCATTCAAGGAGGTTCCATGTGCAGGCGCCTTAGCGTTTCCACCAATTGTTCAGTATCTGCAAGCACAGTACTGGAGAAAGCGCTCAGCCAACTTAATATTGCTTACAGGAGAATCGCTTGACTTTTGAATTCGCGCCGAATGATACTATATTGTCAAAATTAAAACACCAGACAAATAAGTACGGAAACACTAATCACCATAGAAATTCCCATTCAGGATGGCGCCGCGCCGGGCCATGCACAGATCCAGTGTTCTTGACATACACGGCGATTAGGTTGCCAGCGGGACTAGACACCTGTATGAGCTGAGATGAGGCGAATTGATTAGGTACATGCAAGCATGATCGAAAAATGCACGCGAAATCCGGCTCAGGCTTGACTGGATAGACAGCAAGGTTGTGTAACTGAGGTGGGTGGTGCGACCATTTGGAAGCCTGTGATGGTCGCGGGTGAATTAAGACGTGGCTGCGGAATGTCGTTTGTTAGTTGGTTTTTAACCACGACCTTTCACCTTTTGCGTCTACATGATAGAGAGATACAGGAAAAAAGCCGGTTGATACACACCAATACCCTCCAACAAAATGGTGGGGCTCAGAACGATAAAAAACAGGGATCGTACAATAACCTTTCCGTATGGCACTCTTCCCGAATGAGGAAGCTGGCGAAAAATTGTAAAAGTCATTAGTTTCGATTAAAATACTGATTAATTTTGAACAACTGTTGCCATATTATTATCTGTGCATTTAATCGGGCCCATATAAAATAAGCGTAACTTCTGTCGGGTTTTGGACAACGGGCTGCACTTGAACCACTCATGGCGACGGCTCCTGGAGAGAACTGTAACAGAAACTGGTCTTGTCGTTATTTATATGAACAAAGCCTAATTGAACATTTTTGCAACCTCTTCCTTCAGTCTCAAGGGCCAATTTACATAGCACACTGTGGTATGTTTTTTTAAATGAAAGATCGACAAGTCGACACATTACTGACGCGCCTTGAGCATTACAATTTCATGAAATATCTGCCATCTGGCGACATTGCGAAGAATTGCCAACCTATAAATCGAACCCATTTCTCAGAAAGGCATTCACCTGTGCGTTCAACGCCGCAGGACCCGCGCACGACCGTGGCTGAAAACGCCCCAAACCAAATGAAGCGGCATGCTCCCGGTGAAGTTGCCGTCGCATTCCAGGAAAAAGCTAGGGAAAAAAGGAATCAAGGTTTGGGTGTGCTGTGTTAGAATAAAATGAGCCGCAGCAAGTACTTTGTACTCTTGTGTTTGGATAATGTTTGATCCCATGACAAAAACCTTATGTACCATTCATGTGTGAATGTATGTAACATATTTGTTAAGATTCTTTTTAAAATAAAAACATTTGTTGTGACAAAGATATTAGTGTTGGATACATGATTGTTAAGGCATATGCCACCATAAAAAAAAACACGTGTTTTTTTACTAAAATCAATGTATTTATGGTTACGAAGGTAATACAATGCATAACAAATCAAAGTTACAAAGGCATAATCAATAAAATTAGAATAATTACTTGTCATATGTTCATAGTATAATATTTTTTATGATAAGTAAGGATGATGAAAAACTACTCTGATTTGAAAGCTTCACCTAATATGGCGGATTTTGTCAGTGACGAATTGGAGATGACAAGATATTTAAGTTGTGGAGAAGACCGTATTAGATAGTTTTTAGTTAGAACATGAATATGCTGAAGCATCAGATAACTGATGTCTTGACCCCGTTGATTGATACAGGAGAACAAGAGGAGTAACTTGAGTATGATAATACAGCAGAACAGCGAATTGAAGATCCTGTAACAGAGAGGAAGAGGACAAGACCCAATACAAATCAGGCCAAGGAGGAGAGGCAGGACAATTACCAAGTGGTGAATCTGTGTCGACATTATAAACAAGCAGAGGAAATATTTCTCCTCAACAACATGATGTGGCAGACAAACAGAAGCCAGGAAAAAATTTATACCCACAATTGTGTAAAATGACAGACCTTTGAAGGAAAAACGGAGTTTCCAGCCCGGCGGCCGCATCTCAAATAAGCGAATGGCGCTATCATTGAAAGCGCCGAAAGGCGCGGTGGGTAAAACCTGCCAAAAAAAGCTGCGCACCTTCCGCGGTTTAAATTCCCCGGTGGCGGCCGCAGGAAGGATAACGGCCCGGCCGCCACGGTACTTCATTAATGCTAAAAAGCCACACTACGGAACAATGAGACATTATTGAGTCGTGTGAGACATAATTGAATGGCATAAAGGTGAAAATCAAACAGCATGCGATTATCATGTAGTTTAAGTATCATTATCATGATTGACGGAAAAATATTCAAGATATTAGTACACACAGAGAAACATAAGAAATATATTGTGTGAAAATGTGCTAATTTGTTTTATTTTTACAACAATAGTGTTTCCAATACTGGGGGTGCCTAGTATTTTCGCCAATTAAATTTATGATGGGCATACAGTATGCAAGTCAAAATGGATACAATTCATGACTGCCCCAGCTGTATGTGGGAGAAGATTACATGGACACCTTTCATCCTTTGTATAATGAACCCTTGGAGGCCGTATTTTTACCCAAAAGTGGGAAATGGGTATTACTTGTTTTGTAAAGCTGATTTTAAGGATTAGTTTCATAACTTTCCACCATCCATGGAGAACACATGCCGTAGAATGTCTCAAACCCCAGAGCCGTCTGTTAAGATAGGCATATTTAATATATAGCGCAATTCAATTCAGAACAGAAAAAAGAGCAAAAGATATCAGAGTATATCAGTATATCATTGACAGCTTAACCAATTTTACAAAAATACTACAAACAATGTTAGTGGCGAAATTCGGAATCCAGAGATTTATCAGTCAATGATTATTTTAATCGAAACCCACAATATCACGGAAGAGGGGGGCTCTTGGTCAGTGATGTATCATGGGATGTATATGTTTGATCATGGAACATTTTAGAGAAGAAGAGAGCATTTTCGAAAAAAAAGAAACCTTAAAGTATATTTTCAAGAATAATGAATATTATTTTAATCGGAGTGCTGTCAACAATACCAGAACCATGCCAAACCAAACTATTACGAAAAACCATGAATAACAAAGACCTGGCCCAGCATAGTACTCCACAAGTAACTATCTGTATCTGCCTCAGTGCATGACTCAATATCCAAAAACTATTATGAGCAAGAAACAATCTAAATGAGCTAACCCACAGAACAACCAATTGATCGACTCATCGCTACCTCCACAACACCCCTTGCATGACTGCACAGCAATATGCATGCCAAATATAAGTCGGGTAACTAAAAAAACATGTACTTTAAAAAATGTGTGATTCTGTTATTAGAATGATGTGCATATGCGTACAAGTCATTACGCATGCGCGTACCGTCAGGGAAAAAAAACTTTTGTGCATTAACTTGCGGCCGTGACCCTTTTACCTCTTCTCCTCATCTGTTAATAATTACAGCGGATCGCGGCGTGAAGATCACAAGATGCCAGAAACAGCACTTCTAAGAAGGTTAAGAGGAAAGTTAACAAGATCTGTGGCAAATTATAAATTGTGCTGGTGCAAGTCCGCTTAAATAAGGAACTCCTGGGATCCACTTAACTATATTCCACAATGTTACGCCCCTCTGTTTAAAGCAGAGGTTGCATGTTGGCTGTTGGGTGTGCAGCACCATGCAGTGCAGATATTTATTAATAGTTGTGGTTATTTTGACTGTGGAATCCATAATGATGTTTTTATCGCCTCATTCTGTGTTAGTGAGTTGATAAATGATGGTATGCTATAAAGTGATAGCTATATATAAATATGACGGAACTATTTTATATTATGTGCAGGGGATTAACAATTGTGCTAGATGTGTTCTGCTACTATGGAGAGAGGACTCGCCAAAAACCCTTGTTGGCACAACAAAAATGGTGTAGAACCGGACGTTTTATCATTTTCACTTACTTGCTACTAATATATGGCTTGTAGATAAAATATTCATGGCATAATCAATAATCATTAAACAAAATATTTTTTCTTGGAGTAATGTACAAAAATATTTTTAATCACAAACAAATGAAAACGTTTTAAAATGTATTGACTAGTCTTACAATAGAAAAAAAACACATATGATGTATCGTTTGTACTGTATGCATTTGAAATGTTTAAAAAGATTACATTTAGAACTAACATGACAATATCGAATTTTTTTTGAACAGATGTTTGGAAATCTTCCATTCCAGAGACAGAAGATCATGTGAATGAAAATAGCCAACACAGAAAAACGTTACCAATTTTGACAGTACTTTTTACACATGCTATAAAAATGATTTAGAACACTTGAATAATAACGTGCGAATAGTTCTACTACGAGACACAGCATACTATACATGATAATTGAGGTTTATGTCAAAGCAATAGTACATTTTGTCACAAATCTCGGACAGTTTTCTATATGAAAAAAAAGTACACTCATGTTGAATTAAATGAGAAATTGAGAACGTAAATGACTGTTGTGACCATGACATAAAAATTTGTAGTAAGTTTAATGTAATTTTTTGATTGTATTGTTGTTGTGCAAGGTTCAGATAGCTCATGACCTGACCATTACATTACATATCAATACTCCAAATAATGTTTTATTACATTGGGTACAAAACAATAGAAAGTAGTGTGTTATATATTAGACAAGGTATCTCTTCTTCAAACTAAACATCATGTAATTGTTTATGAAGCATAGACATAAATATGACAAGATTGCAGTGTATTTGTAAAGTTGCAATTAGAAACAAAAGGTATGTGTCTGCTTAGGGACACCATGCGAGGGTTACTGATTACGGATACTGATATCCCCAGTCAGCAGCTTATACTCATGCAAGAATTTACTACATTAATGTATTTTGTCTTTGTCAATTAAGTTTTAAATTATTAAATTAAGTAAAGGAAGTTGAAACAATAACATTAATATGACAATTTGTATACAAGTCCACGTGTTAATATTGTATTGAAAATTTTAAGGATTACAATTAAGTGTTAAAGGTTTAAAACAAAAATTACGTTGTAATGTACAGTAGTTGGTAAGTATCAATATATTAATTATCTGCTATTTATGACCAGGAACAACCATATCTCTTAGCTTAATGCAGAACATTAAGGAATTGTTGATGACTTTTTAAACAGTCCAAATGTTCCGTACATACAATGACCACAATTGTTAATAAATGGGGGAGGGGATATATAAAGAACATGATTTAACGGACCAATGTGTTAAACACTCCATACCATTCGAAGTGATGAGTGATTATTCAGAAACTAATGTACCACCGATTTGTAGTACAGAGCAGGGTCTACGGATTAGATACACAAAGGAAAGTGACAAAAATTATGAGATGGACTATGATTTTTTTTATGACTAGGATTAGTACATGAGAATGTTTTTTTAATTAAATTCTGGCTCGTGGTCCCTACCCGAAGAACGCAAAAGGAAGGATCAGCCTCTATAGCCTCCCGTAAATTGCCCTTGAAGATTGTGACGTAATGCAATGTTGTGCAAGAAGGCAACAACTAATCCACTATGTTGGCAAATTATGTGGAGGAGTACATGTAGGGGCACCACAGATCTATCACAAGCCTCTGAAACTGATTTTCTTCAATGAGTCCAAATGATCCTCATCACCAAGAGTGTGGATAAGTGTGCGACGCATATAATGCTCCTCTGCAGGGGTTTGGTAATTTACCCAGTGGGGTCAGAAGCACAGGGGCTTGCTTCCATATTCCCAAGTCACTAAAGAAAGCAAAATACACATTGAATGTTATATAATATGTACTTATTTTTAAAAGATTTGTGTATTGCCATGTCCTAGTACATGAAAACCAAAGGAAGATGTACCACACATTATGCCATTACAATCCCAGATTACTTAATAATTAAGATTAGACATACTGTAACATGACATCTGTTGAATATTAGAAAAATAATAAATGTCACATCCAAATGGCTTATAGCTTAATACTGCAAGGTGTTAGCACGGGAACGGGTGTATTGACACTATTTCCCTGTATTGTGTGATGCAATTTTTTAAATTGGGGGGGAAGACAATTGAAAGCTGCGTTCACAGGATAATATATTTTCCCATGTTTGAGATAGATGTTATTAGATATAGACAAAATAATGAACATTAAACCTATAAATGGAACATTTGGATTATACGTGCAGTTTTGTCTAATATTGACGGACCCAATAGCCAACTGTCGCGAAGAAGGTCTCCACTTCAAAGGTACGGAAGATTAAAAGGGAAATTTATTAAAGAGTTCTGCAGAATATGGGACCGTGGCAGGAAAATAGGGATGGGCTACCACACTCAGAAATTTTCATGTGTGTGTCACATTTATCAACTGAACATTAGATGAGGGGTAATGTTGTCCGTTATGGAAACGCACTCACTTTAACCGTCGCGGGGCTGCTAAACGCAAAATGAGTGCAATCTATGTACCCATAACCTTGGGTAGCACGCCTACATTATAAAATGAAGTCTTCAGTTCCTTCCAAAACTGTCTGCTCACTAGGAAAATGATATAATCCAAGCGGTATAGTAAGTGCACATAGAAACGGCTAAGCAGCCCGAGAGAATGTTGACTGCGAAACCGTGCCTACTATGCCACAGTTGTCTGAAAAGAGCCAGAAGCAGAAAATGTAATGAACTCAGCAATTTAACAAGAACAGGCACGCATGACTATGTCTGTGATGAGCTCTAAATCTTCTCTTAACTTCATTTAGGTTCAAAGATAGACGCTGAGGTCAATGATCAAATGATATCGGCTGAGACCCTCTGCCTCTGTTAACCCCTATAGGGAACATCTATTCCGTAAGCATCAGACACACAAGGTCCGGCGCGCGATTGCAACGTCCCGGGTGACGTGCAACCACCTCGCTATCCTTGCTATAATCACTGTCATCATTCTTTGTTAAGCATCCTACTCCTCGGCATAAAATGCCGCCAAACCTAAATGGCTACGACATCATTTTGCTCTGAAAGTGTTCCTTGGTATCCTTTAAATTGACAGACCTAATAAGCAACTGAGTATAAATTGGACCAGCTGTGTAGTTATAGTATGTAGTAGTATAACATACTATTGTGAAACATTTGGATTGGAGTATCCAAGCAGTAATATTGTCATTCAGATGTGTTAAACAAATTAATAGAAGCTGAGGTAATCCAAACTAAAGGGACCATTCATTAATCCAATTGTAAATGCTTAGGATGCAAAACAATATAATAATAGTTGTTACAAATTACACAAATGCATTTGTAGCTAACATGTGTTTAATGAAGGAGTTAAAAATTAAGAAGTACATGGTGTTTCTAAAAAGGGTTTGTATGTTGTAGCATACGATTACATTTGTTTGAGTAGTTCTTTTGTGATCACGGGGGAGGAGAATGAGTTTAAATTAAACCCTTATAAACACTTGCGGTTATACATCCATTGAAGATGGATAGTATTCAATGGGATTATAATTTAGATTCATTCCCGGTTCTCTTGATTCAGTAATGGGGATCAGGCTTCCACGGATCCTGGGCCACACAACACAAATATTCACTGAACACCCGGGACCCCCCGGGGGATACACATCATATTCATTTGCAAAACCCTGGGACCTGTGGACACAAACATATAATTGCTACCACCCCGGGAACCCGGGACACACACAGTATTAATTACAACACCGGGGACACCGGACACACGGGGAAACCACCCCAGGACCTGAATACATGCAGGGACAACAAGGAAAGCCCCCTGCTGCACTCTGGTATCAATGCTGTGTGAAAAAAATAAACAATGAGGATTGCTTGATCATCAAACAGTTCCCTTAAGTAATCGAGAGGAAAGAAAATGATTGCGAATTCCCTTTAGATAATGTTCTTCTCGCTAATGAGGTTGTTGATGAAGTTTAGAGGGAACCAATTGAAAACTATGAAGGTGAAATTGAAGCATTACAAAATAATTTCAACACCGCAGATGTGGAGACAAAAATATTTAGGGAATTAGCTGCAGTTACGAAAAGATAGTAAAGTAGAAACATTTGATAGGATTTAATAGAGAGAAAGAAAGAAAAGAAAACGCAAATTACATTAGACATAAACTGACATCAGACTGATAGACCAAGAGATTGGAAAAAAAGTTTTAAGAGAATTTTGAATGATAGTGAGAATAAATCTAGTAATTTTGTTTTAAAAAATACATGAAAAAACACATTTCTCTAATAGATTTAACAATTTAGATTTAATTAACACTACTACCAATAAGAATAATGCACATTATGATACACGATAGTACTCTACGTGTATGTGGTGCCAGAATAGTTTTTTTCTAAAAATTCAATTTCACCGCTCAGTGATTTAGCTAAACAGGAAAATATCTATTAGTGAATTTCCTTGGTGAAAAAAAAAAACGTGGAGCACTGAAAAAAGCAAAAAAAGATTATTGGAAAATATAACATCCAACAGCTGACTGTGAGGATGTTATATTTCCAATAAACCTGTTTTATGCTTCCTTTGTCAGATTCTCACGTGTGTTTTGCAGTGCTACTCTTTGGCTTTCACATGAATCTTTCAGGAGGCTTTGGCTGGAGCACACGCCCAACGGAGTTCTCTAATTCGACAACGCGTTCAAGGGACGAGGAGAGTCAAATATGTGAGGTACATGATTTCCTCATTTTTCCTACATTCCCCAGTGCCGTGTGATAGCAGGCAGGATCAGTTTGACGAGTGGATTTTGTGGAGATTCTTATCCCATTTGTGGGGCTCACGGCTGGAGTTTCAGCTGTGGAATTCTCCCCTATAACTCCATCCTCTACCTCAAGTTCAGTTAACTCATGATGGGTGTATTGTACAAGCAAATACAAGCAGTGTCGATCTTGCTGTCAGATTAGTATTTAAGCATTCTATGGTCATCATATCAGCTATGGACTTATTGTTTAGTGTCTCCTTATATATTAGAGCATTGCTCAGAGATTTGTTTCACCATTTTTTTCATGGTATTTTTTGATTGTGGGATCACATACTAAAAAAAAAATGTTTGTTATGTGTGGTAAGCATAATGTTTAACGTATGTCATTGTGTGGGGTCAAAAACCCATCACTTGCAAACCAGCAGTACCAAAACAAAAAGTTGTTAGGCATGCTGCCTGACTGCTGGAAACTCCCCTGCTCAAATGATAGGCAGCTATTTACCAGCAGAAGGTAGCCAACCTGGAACCAATTCTCAGGAGCTATCTAGTAAGGTTCTGAGAACACACAGAGCTCATGCGATCTCTGCCAGGGAGGGGAATGGAGCCCGGGGCAATGTTTATGTTGATGTATAGAAACATTGTATACTGTATTATTTCTGTTAAAGTATCTTTTGTTAAACCTTACGGCAGAGAGTGTTTATCCCAAGCCTATTAAGACTACTGGATTAATGGACTGGTAAAACACTTGACACTTCCATGGTGCATAAGGACTAATTATTGACAGACTAGGGAAAGGAAAGTTATGTTACAGCCACGTATCAAGGTGAGAGTCCCAACATTAACTGTTTTAACTAAGAAAACATGTGACCTGAATCAGTATGAATTGTGTTGCCTTTATTTCAGGCTTATTTCTACTGAATAAAATCAAAAAACTTTCAAAACAGGTTATCTACAAGAAAAACAATTAACGCCCTTAAATGAAAAGGATGTTTGCCACTCTGCGTGCCAAATAAAGGATAGACATGGCAATAGAATAGAAAATGTTTTGGTGACGTGTTCTTTTTTTGCTTGGTATTTTTGGCGATTGGTCTTTTTCAGTGTTTTTTATTTTTGGTCCGGATTGGTTCATTTTATTGTATTTACGGTATATCTCACAATCCGATTCGTTTCAATACCATGTGATGCAGCCATTTTTTAAGGATGTGACATTACATCCGCTTGAAGAGGAATTCATATCCTTAAAAAAAAAAGAAGCTGTCACATGGCTACAGCATCCAATCGGATGGGAGCTGTACCATTTCTGACCCCACACAAAAGTGACATCACAAGAATTACATGCTGTTGAGGGCATGGTGCCGAGTGCAAGAGATCCTGCTGTGCGATGAACCGACATTGCAGGAGTGAAATATCAATGTAAGGGAAAAACATGAGGTATTTTTTTTATTGCGTTTTTGTGATGCTTGTTTTTTTTTTAATTTGAGTCTTGATTTTGTTATTATGTTTTTTGGTATTGTTTTTGTATTGTGTGTTTTTCTGATTGGCTAATTTATTGTGTTTTTTTGCTGATTGGTCTTTTTCATTGTTGTGTTATTTTGATGCAGGTTTTTTTTTTTAGGTTAGCCCATTTGACTTGTGTGGACGGGGAGTCACGCTGCCCTTCGGCATAATCCCTGCCTCCTCCCCCCATGACCAGGTCCTCTCTCATATCCCGCGCAGGGTCGTCGGTCACAGACTCCACCTCCGGTTCATCTCCCTCAAGGGTGTCAGCACATTGCCGCAGCAGGCTCCTCCACACGCTTGCCTCCACCTCTCGCCGGTCAGACGGATCCCACTGCACCACCAACACAGCGGGAGCCCCCCAAACTTAAGTGCCGATCATGGTCCCGTGCGGCGCGCACGTGGCCACGCACACCGGATGCCGCGCTCTAACCTGAAGACCTGCCTCACCTACTCTTAGAGGCTCTTTATACCTGCACTCTGCTAACACAACCTCTGTCCCTCCTAGCTGCAGGTTTCTCATTGGATGCTCTCACCTACAATGTAGTGTGCCCACTGGCACTTTGGCTGAGATAGTACCAGGTGCGTTGTGTTTACCTATCCTTTGCATCTACAGGTGTTGCATGCCTGCTGGACCCTTGCTCTGTTGTCCAACATGGCTGTCCTTCAACACATACACTCTCTCAACCGACGTGGGCACCAGACGATGACAATGCTACCTTCTCCAACCCTGACCTCGGCACCCGGACCAAAACAACTCTCCTCTCTCCAAACCCGATCTCAGCTATACCCTCAATGATCCGTATCTCTCCTTGACTGACCTCTGGCAAATATATTGAACTTCCATACCTCTCCAAATCCTGGGACCCGGCTACATTGACGAAACTACAATCCAGACGCGCCCTCGTGGATGGGGTGGAGTTATATAATTTCCCACCAGCACCGCGGGGTCCGCCTTGTTTGTGGTGAGCACACCGTGACAAACTGCCAATGTGTTTATGTATGCCTAGTTCGGGCAATCGATATAAATACATGAGAGGAAATGCATTTGTTTTGGCAAATGCTTTTTTTAATAGTAATCTTATGTTTTGTGTATTTTTGTTTCTTCTTGTCTTATAGTTAATGTTCTATTATTTGTAGGACTTTGTTTTATTTAGCTACTTGTGTGATTGTTGTTTGGTATTTGTTTTACTTTCTTGTTGTGTTGTGTTGTATTGCAGGGTGGTTTGTTTTTTTAAATTTTGGTGTGTTTAGGTAAGGTGCTTGGTTTTTTACTTGTTTTGTCTTTTTGTGGTGATGTTTTTTTTTTATTTAGTGTTCCCATTGAGATGCCATAGTGCTAATCACTGCCCATATTATTTAACACAACTGTAAGAAGGTCTTGTTGTGTGTCTGAGGTCAGTGTTGTGTAGTCTCAGCTCGTGTATATGTGTGTGTGGTTGTATGTCTGGTTTAAGTCTGGTGTTTTGTTTTTGTCTCTTCATTTGTCTAGGGGTGCTATGTGTGTGACTAGCTTTGACTAAATGGCGATGTTCTTTGGTGTTTTTTAATGTTTTTTCATTTGTGTTGTGTTTTGTGTTTAGCCGCAGTTTGTGTGGGTGTAATAAAACATATGATTTAACTATACAAATGTCTATTATTTATGAAAATAAGCCTAACATTTAGCCTATAATAGTAATCCCCTCAGAACAACTGCATTAGGCCATAATTGCCCTGGCTGGGTTAAAGTCCCTACACTTCGACCTCGGCCTTCAACTCTTCCAGCCAGGGCAATTATTGGCCAATCTGAGGGGATATTACTTATAATATAAACATACTACTATGAAACCTTTTTAATAATATAATTACAAAACAACATGAAAAGTTAATTAACGTACTGCACCGCCACCTTTATTCGACAAATCCCCAGTAATGTCCTGGATGCAGCGTACTGTGAATGCCTCCGTCCTCAACCTGACACAGCCCAGCTTGCGTTTTGCCTCTCCAGCCTGGGTTTCATGCCTGGTGACGGGCGGCTGAGTCGTTAAATGATAATGATTAGGATTTAATAGGCTGCAATGTCAGCGTGTTCTACCAGATGGCATAAATTATGAATTGTAATGCAGATATATATTATATTGTGCAGTATTGCAGCCAGCGGGAATAAATGCTCAATCCCTGACATGGAAAATACCTCAATGCACTCGGGCAGCAAAACAGTTCACAAACCTCAATACACCTCGGTATACCCGATTCGTGGGACTAGCGAGCTCGAATAAAGTGTGTCGCAGTGAAATCACCATGAGCAATTACCACAGGCAAAAAAGCCCCTTGGTATACCCCTAAAATGAGGATTTCTAGAATGAGAATCAAACAGGCTGGGCGATAAATGAAGGCAAGTGTCTTGGCCTTCTATATACAAATCTCGGTCCTCCCTGAAAAAAATCTAGAAATTTACTTATTCAATGACCAAGGTGTTCCAATGTTAAGAATAGGGCCTGGGCCTATGCAGGAAATGGCAAAAAGCCCTATCTTGCAAGGTTTTCGGGGAAATATGCCTACAGCAATTGTGTTGGGAAATGCGAAAGCTGGCACGAAGAGCAAAATCTGTTTTTTTTTGACGTAAAAAAAACTCACCGGGCGGGTCGGAGAAAGCAAATATCTCGCCGGTTTTAAAACCCGCTGTATTCTAGTAGTGCCGATCAGCATCGCCGCTCTAGAATGGAGACATTTCTCCATATCTCTCCGCCAACAAAGTTGGCAAAAAGCTGGTGCTGAGCGTCATACGGGACATAGAAAAAATCAGGCCTATTCCTGCTCGGATTGATGCCGGGGGGCTCCAACTGATACCCAAGTATATCAGCACCAAGCCCCCCCCCATGCATTGCCGAGAGCAGGAGGAATAATGCATAACAGCCCACTTCATTACTACTGGCTAACCGCTAAGGCAAGAAAGGGGTAAACCATCAGTACCAGGCTTTATTGTGGGGAGCGGGAGTGAATGAAGGGGGTATTTGGCCTTTGGGGTTTTATGGGCTTGCCGGGGGGGTTTTGCGGGTGAACTTAACCCCTTTCATTACCTATAGCGGTTTATACCGTACGGTCGAAGGGGTTTACACTCCAGCTACGCACCCGCAAGCCATAACACCCACGTGTGGGTGGAATAAACAACTGCCCACCCCATCCCCGTAACAAAATATATATACATATATAAAAAATACACCACTAACCCTTAAGGTCCCCTAACATTTTTGGGATGCAAAGCAATGAACTATAGGCTGGCGGTGGGCCTGGGTGTTCCCGCAGGGGTCCCCGCTTGCCTGCAGTATCAAGTCTGTGCCCCAAAAAAATAATGAAAAAACACATAAATACTTTTACATAAATACACCCCCCCACCCCCACTACCCACCCCCGTGAGGCATAAACACCATACCCCTACCACACCGGAGGCCTACCCCTCCCTCCCTTGGAGACAATAACCCCTACCCCCAACCACATTCAAAACAATACACTCACCCGCATAGAAACATAACATATTAATAAAATAGACATAACCCAACCCCCCCATTAGCAAATTATATTTTGATTGATTACATTAACCATCCTAATAACAAATAACGGTGTTAATACGCGCTAAAGTTATAAGGGTTAAAGTCACCCCTGCACCCATCATTTGTAGAGTGGCTTCATCATTACAGTGTATTAAATATTGTTATGATTAAGGCAATCTACAAGGAAAATGTAAAGGATATCGTGTTACAAATGTACAAATCCGATCTCAACACTTGACAACATCACAGCAAATTATAAACAAGCCAATGCAATTAAACACATCTCATAGCGAAGACAGCAGTGTTCTCTCACCAATATCAAATACTAACTATTATATATAAATCATGGGCCTGGGGGAATCCTCCAATAAAATTCAATATGCTAGGTGATTCCCATATAACTAATAAAAGTATACTTACCATAGCAAGCCAAAAAGGAGACAGCACTCAGATGAAAGGAAATAAAGTATTAAATACAAGCACATAACTGCAAACGTTTTTCCAAAGTACATAACTCCACACCTCCAAGTATATATATATATACTTATAATATATATATATATATTATATATAATATATATATATATATATAGATATATATTATATATATATATATATATAATATGTGAATGATGTAGCCACTCTACAAAGGAATGGGTGCAGGGTGGCTTAACCCATAAATAACTTTAGCGCTTATTAACCGTTAATGTTTAATTTGTTGTATAGTTTATTAATCACAGTAAAAGTATCTATGTGTTTTTTGGGGCACAGACTTGATACTGCAGGCAAGCGGGGACCCCTGCGGGAATACCCAAGGCCCATTGCCGGCCTATAGTACCATTCCTGTGCCTAAAAAAATAACTATGGGTTATGTATATAAGGGGGTATAGGGGTTGTTGGGGGCACAGAGGTTTATTGTGTTGTGTATTGCAATGTTTATTGGGGGCAATTGTCCCAATAAACATGCTACTATGACTTAACCCCTTCATTGCCTTAACGGAAAGCCGCTAAGGTAATGAAGCAACATTACTGTATTTGTATTAATAGTGAACATGTGCAGAGGGTCTCTGGACATGAACCGTGTTGGTTTTATGTCCGGGGACCCCCTGGTTCCCGAGATACAGGCACGGTTATGGGGTGCCGGTATCTCCTATGAATGGAAATTTCCCGCGTCACGTGATCGGGCTATCTCCATGCATAGGAGATACCGGCACCTCATACCGGGGCCTGTATCTCGTGAAGCAGGGGGTCCCTGGACATAAAACCAACGCGGTTCATCTCCGGAGACCCCCTGCACATCTACAATATGAATACAATTGTTATGTCCACATTTTTTTATCGCCGGCGAGATTTGTGCAGAGAGTGGCGGTTCTCTCTCTCTGCTGACAGATCTCGCCAGCGGAGCCCTTCTTGCCAGGGCTCGCCATCTCTCTGCCGGATTCCTCTCACATGTATGTGCACCTTCCTGCATACTGCGAGGGGAATCCGCCAAAAACATGGCGACTTCTATGTCTGGCGAATGGCATTTCTCGCAGTTTCCTGCATAGGCCCCTATATCTCTAATAAATTTTGTTTGGCGATTAGAAGCAGTTACAAATAATAGACAAATGCTGTCATCGTCTGAATGGGATCGAGACTTGTTTTTGTTAAACCATGTTTTTTTCTTCTTAATAAGAGACTTTCTATCAATTGAATCCGCATAATCAAATGTCCATCCAGCTTGAATGTCCATATGCCTATAGCCTCTAGCCCGGTATCTCTCTGACATTTCCCTTGACTGCAAAAGAAACATATAATTGTCAGAGCATAATCTCTTAAATCTAATAAACTGAGCCTTTGAGATGCTCTTGATGAGTGAGTGAGGGTGGCAGCTTTGAGCACAGAGGGAGTTCCTAGAATGTTTTTTCTGTAAATATCCGTTTGAATGGTAATATCATTGTCAATATACAGGACCAAATCTAAGTAATTCACGTGATATATATTGTGCTCAAACGTGAACCTAATATTTAAATCATTTAAATTGGTGAATAAAGAAAATAAGTGTTTGATCATCACCATCCCATACCATTATACCATGTCTATTTTTTATTAAATAGTATAAAATCTGTATGGTGCTCAATCTATGGAAACAATAGCTTGTTTAAGCATAAATCCTTCAAAGTTGATGAAGATAATCTGGTGTATAACCTTGGAGTGTCATATACATAAACCAATATTCCAAGTAACTATAACTTCAAAGATCCACTATTAGTCGACTAGCTGATTAGAATTCCACTGTCACTGCTATAAGAATTCTCACATATTAGTGTCCAGGCATAGGTACAGTATATCGATGTGGATGATAGAAATGTGGTGTATAAAATAAGGAGTAATAAACTCACATTTGAAAATCTTCTTGATGACTGTCCTCCAATAGGTTGTGCCTCCGTTTCCACAGCATACAGATATAAGAATCACAGGAATGTTGGTGCACCTTGAAAAAGAGCGGTGCGCTTGAAACGCGTTGGTGGGGGCCATCTGTGCTCTGTTGGTGGGGGCCATCTGTGCTTCCTCCTCCGTTACTAGTGATTCTTCTAATTTTTATTAAATTAATGTTTTTCTATCTCAACTAATTGCACTTGGTTCATTGAGGGCTGTGACCGCCATAAGCTACTTTTTCTTTTATTTAATGTCACCTGCCCTCATTAACTCATATTATTACTCATATTACTACTTTGTGCTTGAAGTGCTTTCAAGATTACAAATACAATCAACAAAATAGTTTTCTATGCTGTTAGGAGACAGTGTGCACTGCAACCAATCAGCTGGTGAAGTTCTCACTGCTAGATCTGTTCTGAATAACAGAGATGGTTTGGGTTCAACTTCTGATCCATTGGGTCTGATACAATACCCCATTTTAAGGTGCCTTAGAGTTGTCAACCCAATAACACTTTGTATGCTCTGGAAAGCAAGTGGAATCACTTCCTGCAGTTTGTAGAGTTTTTTTTACTTAGCCTTGAATAACATTGTCTTTTTAGAGTAACCCGTAGTGGTCTGCATGAGTCAGCACCCACATTAGTACTTGATTATTGCTAAAAGGCAAGTGCTCATCTCTGACAGCCTGTACCACCGTAAATTTATTTGATTACTCAATTTTGAGAACTCAGTTCAGCCAATTATTCATGTCAGTCAGATGTATTTTATATGTTAGTGCACATGAAAGTAGCTTGTGTCTGCCATCCTAATTATTTGAGATCACAGTGGCCTATTGACACCAATGATTCTTTTTTTACATTGATCACAGCATTCTTGGCAAGTTAATGAGTCAACACAGCAGGACATTATGTTAAATGGATGCAATGTAAACTATAGTTTTCACTATCTAAAAAGTGTTGTACTCTTTTATCAGATGTAGTTAAAGAGTATAAAGCAAAGAAGACAATTACTTTTTAAACTTTAATTATATTATCTCAATGTGGCTGTGACGAAAAGTGCAGTAGGGTGATTAAAATAAATAAATAAAGATTAAGCTCAGTCCGCTGTCTCTTTAATCAAGGGTTATTGTAAAACACTATTACCTGTAAATGTATTTTCCCCAAACCTTGTAAAATGTAAAGCTTTATTGTATTTTGAAAGTAGTGGTACCATGTATGTTATGCATTAAAACATATGGGGTTGCAGTACTACCTTTCTGAATACTGTATAAGGGGCCAGTAAGGGACTCCTTTCTCCGTGAGAGCCATCTGAACAATTGATTTCCCTGACCTGGGAGGGGGCAGAGGGCACATATGATATAGGTGAAATGTCCTCTTTGTTATCTAATTCCTTGTTTCAGGTATATCAACATGTTTGGAGAAAGACTTGTCTTCTCTGTTGCTACAGAGTAGTTAGTTGTCTTTGGGAAGATTTTTAGGATGTCTTGTTAGCTTCCTCCATTTTCACAAATTTAGTATCTCTACTGATGTAGTTAATCCTACATGGGGATTATTTTTTCTTCTCCAACACTTTATTCTGATTAGGATGTGAGTTCAATTTGTGGCAATTGTTATGGCAATTTTGAAGGTGAACCTTCTGTATTGCACAATAACTTAAGTATGTATTAAAAAGTCTCTCAAAATTGATTTTCTTTCCAAGTGTGTTGTTTGGAGTAAGTCACTCACATAGGGTCAATGGGATGGCTCATACCTTGTTTGGGTGTATTACCCTCTCTGCAGCACAGCTTGGTAGACTCAGGGTCTTCAGCAGTCTCCTCAATGTTTTATCCAGCCCAAGAGATATTTATTCGGTAGGTAGACCCAGCAGTTCAGGATATTTCTTTGCTGTCCCTGGGCGGTACTTCCACACCAGCCTCAATGGCACCATAGCCCAAAGTCTCCTTCATCTATCTCTGATGCTTCCGGGTCACGTGTTCTGCGTGCGCACGAGGTTGTTCCAACATTTCGTGTATTTGAGCAGGATAGATTTGTGCTCTCAACGGTTCCTCCAATGGTGTTTCTACCCTTTGTGAACCTTTGGAGGATCCGTAGACAAGACACATCAATCCTGCTCACATACACGGAACGTTTTCACAACCTAAGGCATGCAGAACACGTGACCCGGAAGAATCAGAGACAGATGAAGTAGACTTGTGGCTATTGTACCGCTGAGGCTGGTGCGGAAGTGCCACCCAGGAACAGCAAAGAAATATCCCGAACAGCCAGGTATATCAATATATACAGTATGTACATTTATACACAAATTTATACACTTAAGACACATTAGCACCTTTTTCTTCTGTCCTAAAAATATATACATGTTGTTATAAATTAATAAGTCAAGATCTAATACTCCATGCATTCGAATGGCAGGGGCAAATTTACAAATGCAAGATTGAAGATTGTAAGCAGGTCTCATGAGCCATGTCGAATCATTGCATCTCTGGTTTTGTGTTTGTACATGTTTGTCCTCACCTGTATGTAACTGGTTATGTTTTTGTAATACACATAATTCTATACCCCCTTGTACCGCACTGCGGAATATGCCTGTGCTTCATAAATAAATGATAATATATATATATAATATATATAATAATAATAATAAATGCAAGGCTCTGAGCCGTCCAGGCAGTCGGATATTGCTTGTTGGTAGTCTTGGTGATCAGAAACTGCTTGGAAATAAAAACTAGCAGAGATTGGAAGGCTTTTTAACAATTGTGGAGGCTTTATTTGTGGAAGATGATCTGCGTAAGGGGGAATAAGTCATGCCCAGCACCTAGTGAGTTAGGAGACCCTTGTTAACCCTGTAAGTGCAGAATCTGGCATTATGTGTTTTATACCATTTTTTTCTGTTTTACCTATGTTTATTGCTTATGATGTTCCCTTTTGGCCAGAATAAACCTGTTTATTTAACCCCTTACTCTGCTGTGTGCTGTGATCCCTGTATAAGTCGCCTGGTGATCCGTGACAGTAGCCTATTACTTTAATTCAATGGACCTTATTCTACCATGTATACTGTAAAGTGTGAGAGCACAAATTCAGCACGACCTGTTCATTTATTGCTTTAAAACAAATGTATTAAAACTTACTGCCACTGTGAACGTGAGAAGCTAAGTATATATCCCTGTTTTTTATAGACTGATCGCGACTGAGCCGTGAGTGCGACGCAACTGGAACAAAAATAGAGTTTTAGCATTGGTTGTAATATTCTGCATTAAAGATAGGGAGCACTAGTGTGCTTCTGTGTCTTTAATCTAAATGCAATGTTACCCATCCCTTATTCCCGTTATTTTCATATTATATGAGATCCCATTTGTTTCCATGTAACCCATCACTTATTCCCTTAAAAACTTCAGATAACTGAAAAGTATTTTTAAAGTGGGACATTTTATAATTAGATAATAGTAAATTACAAGCAAGAAAGGTAAACAGGGCAGAGCACTGCCAAAAAAGCAGAAGAGGCTCACATATGAAAAATAAAAATATTTATTTAAATAACTGGATCATAACTGACCTGTAACAGGGTGTTATCCCTATTAACAGGCTTGCCTCTAATCCAGCAGTCTCCTGATTAAATTGCACAGCAGCAATCAGCTAGTCTTCACCTGGCTGATTTGAACTATAGAAAAACCCTGTTCCCAGACACAGGAAGGGGATTCCTTAGTCCACAACTGGGCTGACATGGGAAACAAACAAAGATTCTTCCTGAGCTCACACATGAGCTGAACCGGGAAACAGACAGCGGAGAGGTTCCTGAGTTTCACAGATGAGACTGACCTAGGGAACACAGATGTCTTGATCCTGCCAAAGAGACTGCACGCTGCCAGCAAGACACAGGGGAAAAGACTTCTAAAACCTGGATGCTGATATATCCGGAGAAAAAGCAGCAACCCAGCTAACAGATAAGTATTTTCTTATAAGACTGATTATCTATGTCTATCTATATATATATATATATACATATATAAATGTCTCTATGATTTGGGCTGGTGAATCACTGGGCTAACCACACAGTTAAAGAGAACTGGATTACAAGTGTATATATACTCCAGAGTGGAGCAGATTTTGTTTGCTGATTTACATGTTGCTGTGTTTAAAGCGACAGGCGCAATAAAAGCCTTATTTTAATTTAACCTTAAAACAGTCTCCATTGCGACTCTGCACATGTCTCTTACATGACCCCTCAGTAGGCAAAAAAGCAACGCACCTACGCGTTTCGGGCGACACTCCCTTTATCACCTTGGTAGGACGTGTCGCCATGAAACGCATAGGTGCGTTGCGTTTTTGACGAATGAGGGGTCAGTTATGATCCAGTTATTTAAATACATATTTTTATTTTTCATATGTGAGCGTCCTCAGATTTTTTGGTAGTGCTCTGCCCTGTTTACCTTTCTTGCTTGTTCACCCTGCTGAGTGGATTGCACGCCATTGGAACCCGCGATTTGGGACCACACTGGAGAATCAAGGAACCTGCACGGTGAGTTGTTCCTTTTCCTATAAACTCTATGGCAATGTGGAACATTATGTATACTGATTATGATGTGCTTGTGAGCACTAGGTACTAGTCCCTCAACCCCTGACAAGGGATGCTATCATCACTCATTGGGAGTGGCCCTAGCGGAGAACTATATCTGTTACATGAATACTGTTAACCTTTGAAGCACCGGTTGCACACATCTTATAGTAAATTACAGTTTAGAGATAAATAATAAAGACTTTGTGAAATAATACAATAAAATACACACTTCGTCAACGACATATTCTTTGGGCTGTCTCTTCGGCAGTTTAACGTGTATAATAATTTTGAGAATGTTATTTATTAAAAGTTGGGGAAGAAATAGATGCATGAATTACATGAAGTACATTGTGTGGAACGCGTCCAACTGATAAACATTTATGGAACGCATATATGTTTCATTGAATTTCTGTGCATGTACAGTATGTATGATAGAGCTTGTGTGGAGCGCATATGCGTGACTTTAATTTCTACGCATGCATGTTCTAATTTTGTGCATGTGTAGTACTGGTATTGACAATTAAATGGAACTCATACATTACCTTCATTTTCCATAGTTGCTGTTGATGTTCATCAGCCTGGCACAAATCTACAAAAATTATGAAAACAATGATTAAATAATGCAAATACTTTTTGTTATAATACATTATTTTTCAATCAACATTTTCTTTTACAAGTTTTACATTGAGTATATATGTACTATAGCAGCCAATGTCGTCCATAGGCAAAGACATTCACTTTGCCATCTGCCGGACACGGGCCGAACTGTAACCACACATCATTATTTAGTCTGACAACTAAATAGATGATTGACAACTCGACAAGTTTTCGCGAGTTAGAGGGAATGTAGATTGATCATGTCACCTGAGAAGGACGAGAAATGGTCGCGCATTTGTCCCGTGATGTGGTCGACAACCGGCAGTTGCAGCTGTATGCAGATCGGAATGTCCTGGAGCCCTGTAACATCTGTGGAGAGGAATCAACGTCACCAATCCAAACGTCACTAATTCCTCAACTTTTGCCCAACTCGCACATCACGGGAGAAACAATTTTGCCTGCTGGTACAAAGTGGGGTTTCATTGAGCAAAAGAAATGTTGGGGACCCCTCAATGGACGTTTTGGTGGGGCTACCCTGGACAGTGCACCATGGCCCATGGACTGATTTGCAAAAGAATGCAGACCAGCCCCACTGCCTCAGGGAAGGACAAATTGTGGCGTGCCTGGAGATCGAAAGTCACGGAGTAAATCTCCAGAGGTAATAATTTGCTATAGCTACTATGACTCTGATCAGAATTGATATGATCTAGGGCCATAGGTTGTTGTCTCTGCCCAATATATTCTGCCACCTCCAATGAGAGCAAATCCTGCAGCAACCTTTAATTATCCACATTCAGAACTTCACCAAACTGTCAGTGATAAAAATCCAATGAATCAATTTGGATTTGGAGCACTGAAGGAGGCAGTCCAGCAGCAAAAGAACCAGTTGTTGGGTTTCAGATTGTTCCGGTCACATACGTCGCAGTGTACTGTCCAGGAGATAGACCCGCTAGGCATAGGTGGAGAGTAGAAACCGACCCGTACCTGGGATTGGAATCCTGCAGAGTAGAATAGTGAGGTCCAATGTTAGGGCTGGAGAAAGCAGAATAGTAGGGGGTCACAGTTCCGAGGTCAGGGCTGGAGAAGGCAGAATCATCAAGGCTTTGTAGTTTGGCAACAGGCAAGGAATTAGGCACGTAGAACATGGCTTCCAGCAAGAGTTAAGGTAAACTGAACCTTGCACAGGCAAGGAAGAGAGGGGAATAAAGCCTTATAAAGGGAGCAGGCAGGTGCAGGCAATAGATCCAGAATGGAGCTGATTTCCTGCCCTAGCGGCCATGTCGGTAGAGGCAAATGTCCTGCCTCAGAGACCATGTTGGGAGTATCTTATACAGAGGGCAAGACTGAAGGTGGCATGTACAATAACCTTGAGTTACATGATGCCTGCCTGTCCTATATATTAGCACCGGGTAGTGAGTACCCCAAAAACAAAAATAAATAAATACAATGAAAAAAACTGAAAAAAGACATTTACATACATTCAATATTTTACCTACCTTTAGAAGTCTTCATCCTCAGACTCCCGACGTATCTGGAAACTCTCGACCTGCAACGTCATCACCGGAAATCTAACTCCATCCACAATGAAGATAAGGAACAGGTAACACAAATTTTATTTCTTTAATCTTCTTTCACCTTCTATCTTCATCTGTCATTATTTTCTTCTTTTATTCTATCTTCTATCTTCATCTGTCATTCCAAAGTGCCCCATGGTAAATCCAAATGGATGTTTCCACGTCGACTTCTTCCACTAAAATGAGATGTACAGGCCTTATATAGGGCCTGTGACGTCACATCTTAGGGTCAGATGGTACAGATGCAGCCACGAGTATTAGAACACTTGCCTGGGAAATTCTGAGGCAGTCTCACAGTAAATATCTCAACATTGCTGCAACATTTTTTGTGAGATTCTTAATGGCCCATCGGATTAACACAGGAGGGGTCCCTGCAGTCCCATTCAGTTTGAATTGGACTCCAGGGACCGCCCGCTGTGTAATCCGATTGGCCATTAAGAATCACACAGAAATGTTGCGGCAATGTTGAGGCATTTACTGTGAGACTGTCCCAGAATTTCCCAGAAAAGTGTCTAATACTGGTGGCTGCATCTGTATAGCCCCAATCCGATTGTACGCTGTATCATTATTATTACTAGTGATGATGAGCAGGGGATCTCCGGTGCAGAACCGCGTTGATTTGGGGTTCATTGACCCCCTGCTTCCCGAAATACACCGGGTAAGCCCTTTTGAGAGAGGCGATCATCACGCCGCTGGCTACTCGCCCGTTTTGGGAATTTTGCTATAACAGGTAATCGAGGCTTTCTGAATACTTGAATGAAAATGGCATAAAACTTCTTCAGGGAATTCATTACGAAACGCGTAGGATAGGGCGCGTTCCAATACCTTCCTAATCTGAACCCCATTGCGGCTTTATTTCACTGCATAATTCGAGTTTATGACCTGTGGGACTCCCACTCCATTGACATTGTGAGCAGAGAGACGCGAGCATAGACGGGCGCCGTCTGATGACGTCAGACGCCACTGCGATCAATCCGGAACTGCCTGTGAGAATATCGTGCTGGAGCTGACGGTTGCTGCAGGGAGATCCCTGAAAGAGACACAAACCCCTCACCAAGCGGTCTGACGGAGACTGGTGACCACCTTACAAGGAGGATTTCCCAGGAGACGTGCAACCCTTTGCTGAGCTGTCTACAGAGGATCAGAGGACGATCCAGATGCACATCAGCCTGCACATAGCTGTTTCCTGCGAGTGGTAACATGTCCCTAACATGTCATGCTGAATTATGCTTTTATTGATGTACGTGCAATAATCACCATTTCACTTTATAAAATTTAATTGTAATACTACACCATGAGGTTTTTTTGCGCTGTTTTCTTTTTCTTTTTTCTGTACTAGCTGGATAGCTGAGCCATCCCCCAAGAGCAGCAGCACAAAACCTCCCTATACCAAGGTTGTATTTATCTTGATCACAATATTACTTAATCCCTATTTACCACTAATGAGCGCAATACCTATTTGTTTCACACTGTCATCAAAGTGCACCAACACACACAGTTTAGTGGCTGCGCTGACCACACATAAAGGGTATGGGCTTTATCCTTGTGGACACTAGGAGGGTTTAGTGCCCAAGGGCCTCATAAGGTACTGTGGGGACTGTGGACTAGAGTGTGGGACGTTGGCGGGTAGCTGTAACCAGTAGCCAATTTATATATATATATATATATAGTAAACTGTTATTTTATGTCACCAAGAGTGTGTTCATTGTTTGAACGTATATGCATATATGTATATGGGTCCTGTAACGGGTACATCCCCATAGTAAGATCCGTTACAGGTGAAGGCGCTGACGAAGATTGTTCCAGAATAAACCCCAGGCTCCCTGCAGCGGAGGCTCAGATCTCCTGTGAGCCACAGGTATTGCACCACACACGCGGTAGACACATCACCTCACGGAGGGTGGGGGATACATGTGTTACAGTACATACTTAATCCTTTTAAAAAAAAATGTTACTGTATTTCAGCCATTTATATGTTCCACAATATATCTGTTTGTATAACATATGTCATGAAAGGGTAAATTCCTAAACTCAGTCCTTTGATATGGGTGCCACTTTTGAACTTCTCATTTTCCTTGTAGGCTATTTGTAGAAATAAAGCAATGCTCCTCAGGGTTTAGTAGTTAGTAAGGGCAACTTTCAAGGAGGCCCTAAATATTTTGGTATATCATAATGTTAACAGTAATGGAGGTCTGAGGATCTCTTTTGGTAGGTAACGTTTTCATCGCTAGATGATTTGCATATGAAGAAGCCTAAGGTCCATTAATATGTACGGTTCCCTTAAATTAAGGAAAATGGCTGAACAACATAGCGCTAAGCTGCTTTTGAAGATATAGGTTACGGATATGGATACATTAAAATTAGATAACGTTAACTTTAAAATAAATAGTGCATTTCTGTGGCTTTAACCCATTGACTATTCGTGTTATAATATGGATTCAATTTTGTTTTACTGTTTACCTTTGATTTTTCCCCATTTATTGTCAGCCCAATGGGAGAAGCGCAGGGATTCACTTTCTGTTTTTTCACATATGTATGGCCAATCTTTTCACCAGCAGCATGTTCCTTACATGGAGAAGCGTTTTACATTTTCTGTTGGGCCGAATAAAATCCCTAGCAGTGGGCAGCACTATTAGGGTGTGATTAATGTATTTAGCCAATCCACCTGTAACTGGTTATTAAATAGCTTGTGGGAGGTTAGTCCCTCCTTTTCAAGGTATATAATCTCCCAGCAAGGTCACTGTAAATTCACTTTTCACTTTACTTGCATACATGTAAGTATCTTCACTGGTATATACCAGTTTTTAACTACACTAAATTACATAAACTTATGCTTAGTTTACAAACCCCTTCAGGGTATATTTCACAGAATATTTGTATGCATTTAGCATAGGGACCTGCTACTGAGACTTACCTTGACGTTGGTTAGCAGGCTTGTCATTATTTGATCAAAGGATGTGACCAAAAGTCTCCTTTGTCTTACAGACTTAGGTTTCACTATGTATATTTATTTCCCCATTTATTGTTAGCCCAATAGGAGAAGCGCAGGGATTCACTTTCTTTTTTTTCACATACAGTATGTATGGTCAATCTTTTCACCAGCAGCATGCTCCTTACACAGAGAAGTGCGGTGAATATATATATGAACAGAAAAGAACAATAAAGCAGCGCCTAAGTGATAATAAAAAATTACCAGAATTATACGAACATATGATCAATATACAAGTGCCTAATATAATAATATTAGAAAAATAGTGTTAATAAAATCAAACTGTGAATGAAGAAGGGAAAGAAATAAACACCAGTCCTTTCAAAATGTCCAATAAATGGTGCAATGGTGATGTTGATATGGGGGTCTCCGGCTGCTCTCAAAGGGGATGAACCACATCCGTTGGAATCTACAGAAAAGAGAGAGGAGAGAGCGCACACCCCATAGTATAAAACCGTATATTTAATGATGGGAAAGGGGGGAAGGGGGAAGAAAATGACTCACAAGGGTACAATGTATAAAAGCGTTTTGCGAAATATCACCACCATCCGGTATCTGCAAAGGGATCCAAAGTCCATCAGTCTCATAGAAATGAAGGGGCAGTGATCCGTCAGAATTTCCAGGGTGCTTCCGATATTCACAGAAAACGTCTCAGGATTCCAAAGAATGTCTCCTGTGCTGGACATTCCGTTCAAACAACAGGCCTCTAAAGGTTGGGGGAGGGGGATGGTGTGATTAGAAGCAGGCGTGCTGAGTGTTTGTAGCTCGGCTATGGGCGGATTAAGAACACAATGGCAATATGCAGCAGATCAACGACCCAGTGGAGAGAGGGGGATGGTACTGTAGGCTAGGGCGACTCAGCCGATTGACGCTTGGCTAGGGAGGGATTAAAAAC
>WSYH01002563.1:0-49969 GCA_036426205.1 Ascaphus truei
ACACACACACACACACACACACACACACACACACACACACACACACACACACACACACACACACACACACACACACACACACACACACACACACACACACACACACAGTGACACATAAACACTGTGACACACACACACACACACAATGTAATATGTAGTTAGCACTTAGAGTGTAAGCTCTCCGGGGCAGGCATTGCCTGTGTTTGCTGCACTTATTGTATCAGTGCCGATGGGTCACCGGATCCGGCATTCAAGTCAACGGGACTCAGCACCGGATCGGGTGAGCTAACCTGTACCGGCAACAAATACTAAACCAGACAACAGGCAAGGAAATCCCTGGCCCAGTGAGCTTGCAATCTAAGTGATTGATGCGAAGCATAGTATCATTCTCGCCATGTAATGATACATTTGCTTAATAAGACGCGCTGAATGACGCCTCTCCCGGTGAAACCTCGCTCACCATCACCTAGAAACATGTTCCACGTCTGTTTATACCAAAGCAGCGCGTTCAATTAATTTCCTGCGTCTCATCAAGACTATAAAACAGGCGATTATTGGATGTTTTTTTTATTCATCCTAACATTCTATGTAATTATTTCATGCACTATAATAATAACTTTATTTCAGATAGCGCCTTTCTCCCGATGGGACACAAAGCGCGTTACACTTGCAGTGTAGCGCGCGGTACGCAGCATTGTACACAAAGCCCTTAAAGTTAACCCCAACAGATAAAACCCCTAAAGTTTAACCCCTGACCCTAAAACGTTCCTTCTCACAGAAGTGGCCGGCAGCGGAAGGTCCCCCTGTGGCTAAACGCCGATGGGGAGTTGGTGATGGCGGGGCGGTTGCGATCAAAATTCTCATTCCGAAGAATTAGTAATGACTAAAAGGAAATTTGTATTAAAGCAGTCTTCGCACCCCAATAAGATTTTTTTAAAGACAGGATTGGAGCCAGGGGAACTCAGGAGCTGAACCCCACTATGTTTAGGGCCAGGGACCCCCACCCTGCCCCCCCTCCCTGTTTCCCGGTGAAGTTACTGGTTTTAAATCTCCCTCCTAGGGATACTAAAATAAGAGGAGTGGAGGGCGGGCGCTGATAATCTGGTAGCAATGAACTAAACGCAATCTCAAAAAAATGACAAACACACATGGATCTCCCCAAAAAAATATGCCGAGTTTCGTGCCACGCAGGGGACTTTGACAAAAGTCCTCTCCTCCTCTTATTTTTGCTTTGTATCCCGGCTGGAGCACGCCTCGGGTTTACTGCCTTCCTCATGTGAGTACGCTTATTTTTGGCTTCTCTAGACCCAGTGGGGTACACCAGGGACAGTTCGGGGTTGCCGGCGCAGGGGAGCACATTCTCATTGGGCGGTTCTCTTTGCCGGGAGCGCTATGGTCTGGATAGCCCCCCCCCTCCCTGGTACATTCACCCCCTCCCTGCTACATTCACCCCCTACCCTGCCATATAAGCCACACTTGCATTGGGTTTTACAGTATATGCTCAGTCTTGATTACAGCATTGCCTTATACCATTATATTATCGTCTTCATTTATGCATCAAGTGATCCATTTCTATTGCCTTATAATTCTTTGAGCATCAGATCTGGGATTTGTTCCCCATTTTTCGTTAGGGACACTAAAATACTACTAAATCATGGGCCAATAGGAAGCTGCATCATCATCGGTTCCGGCTTCATATTGGGCGGCCATTTAAATCCCCCCCTTAACAACCAGGAGGCAATACTGGTACCGTAACTTCACCGGTAAGTATCTCAGAACCCAGGGGGGGGCAGTGGGATTGGGGGTTCAGCTCATACGAACCCCACAGTTCCAATCCTTCATAAAGAGGTTCAGATGACTGAAGCGTGACTGCACTTTTAAAGTGCGTCATTGTATACCTTTATTTATACAGCGCCCACAGTGTAGTCAGCACTGTACAAAGACAGCACAGCACAGGGAATTACACTGCAGTAAGCGCAACAAAGCCGGGCAACAGGACAGGAAATCCCTGCCCTTTACGTGGGTTAAAGTCTCTACAGAGTTCACTGGACACTGGACACTGGTTTGTGTTTCTAACAGACTGGTCACTGGAGATTGTGGAGCTCTGCAAGAAGCACCGGAATGACTCCGTGGTGGCCATTGACCTGTCCGGAGACGAGTCTCTGCGGAGTGAAACCTCGCCTGCGATTTTTAAGGCTTATGAGGTTTGTATAAGATACACTGCGCTGAAAACGTTTGGGAAAACAAAGGCGTCGGAAACCTGTGTTACCCTCCAAAAAACAGGGGCGGTTGGTTTCTGATGGGCACCAATAGAAAGTGGTGACAGGGCGCCCCGATGATGTGGCGGATTCCTGTTCGCCTGCGGGAATTGGGCTGACCAGGTGGGTATTTTTTTTTAAGTAGTAGGTGTCTTTGCCGCTTTTAAATGTTCTGTAATCGTTTTATTTTTAATGTAAAATAACACTAAACCCTCGCCTGGCAGAGAGGTCGGCGAAGATTCACTATAAACGGTTATATTATCTCACATTATCCGTCTGGTTCTTGGGATATTACGGTTTTATTCCCTTACACAGGAATACTTGTACGGGAGAAACAATATGGCAGACGGCGTTAGCATCACGGCATTGGCACAAAGAGAAAGACGTGACCAAGTTCTGCAACTCTGGGGTGTATCGGGAGCTGTAACTAGTGCATTTCAACTGCGTGGGACCTGATTACAATAATGTTACAAATAAATAGCAGTTTCTGTGGGGTTTACACGCGTCATCAATATCAGTTTATATGATATATTCTTGGACATTTGCTTTGGGCCTTTCACAGTCAGGCGTTTGGGCCTTTCACAGTCAGGCGTTTGGGCCTTTCACAGTCAGGCGTTTGGGCCTACACATTGGCAGCTCTAATAAACCAAAATACATTTTAAAAGCAGGCGTTGTGTGAAAGCTTCCTATGCTCCCAGGCAGAGTTGGTGTTCCACTCACACTAATTGACTCTTAATAGTAGTGTTACTAGAGGGGTTTGGGGGACAGCTAAACCAGGGGTGGGGCAACTCCACCAGTCCTCAAGGACCACCCACAGGTCAGGTTTTCAGGATATCCCTGCTTCAGCACAGGTCGTGCAGTCTTTCACTGAGCCACAGATTGAGCCACCTGTGCTGAACGCAGGGATATCCTGAAAACCTGGCCTGTTGGTGGCCCGGGAAGACTGGAGTTTGCCCGCCCCTGCTGTCGATTCTGACAACGATGTTCTTTCAGGAAGCCGCCAGGTGTGGGGTCCACCGAACAGTACACGCTGGAGAAGCTGGGCCACCTTCAGTGGTCAAAGAGGTGGGCATCAGTCTCTAGCTTTTACAGGCGACTCTCTTGGGCCTCGTCATTAAATCAGCGCAGACATTTAGACCCAACAAATAATATATGTATATATGAGTCTGCCAAAAGTTCACTTCCTAATGTATTGTGCTGGCGGTGGGTGATCTGACGGAGATCCAAGTCACAGACAGAGAGGGAGACTGTGTGACGTTTATCTTCCTCCCGTTGCTCGCAGGGCCGCCGGCAGCTTACCTGGGGTCAGGGACACGTCTCCACCTGGGCCCCAGGGTGTTGAGCGGGGGGGGACGTGCCTGTTTCCCGCCTGTCGGCGGCCCTGTAACTCCCCCCCTCTCACTCATGCTTTCTCCCACCCCCCCCCCCCTCTCCTCCTCTCTTCCTCCAACCCCTCCCCCACCGGCAGGTCAGGTTTTCAGGATATCCCTGCTTCAGCAAGGGGCTCAATCAGAGGCTCAGTCTAGGACTGAGCTCAGATTGAGCGAAGCAGGGATATCCTGAAAACCTGACCTGTAGGGGGGGTCTTTGGAATTGGAGTTCAGCGCCCCTGGATAGGGGACACTCTTTGTGTGTAACATTGATGTCTTTCTTCTGCCCTTGAAGGCTGTAGAAACGCTGCAGGCTGAGAGAATAGGACACGGTTATCACACCCTACAAGATCCTGCGCTGTATACCCGGTTATTAAAGATGAACATGCATTTTGAGGTAATGTATACGCAATGTCCGACTGAAGTGCTGTGTACAAGCTATGCTTGGCATCCCTGCCGACTCTCCCACAATGGACGGGAAACTCCCAAGTAGTCCTCTGGGAGTCCGGACATATCTCCTGCAATCACATCACACAGAAAACCTTTGCTGGAACAGATGCCCCCCAACCCCCCCCCCCCCCCCCCCCCCCCACGGGTCACGGATTCCGCTGCTCTCTGCCCGTGCTTGCCGGGAGAAGAAGCCTCTCGGAGATTAAACTCTCCTCAACACCAGATATTGGGTACACGGTATTCATGTACTGGCGGTCCTCGGTTATCCAACGGGACCCGCTCTGGGAGTAGCGCTGGATAGTGAAACCGTTGTACAGTGAGTCCCATGTTAATCAGCGGCGGTGAGCGTTGGATAGCGCATTCTGGCGTCGGATAACGGCCCATAGGGTCGCATTGTAAAGCGTTGGATACGCCATTCGTTGTAAAGTGAAACGTTGGATAACGAGGACTACCTGTATAGTGCGAAAAATGAAGATGATTTGGCCAGGAACTGGAAAGACGGCAACTTTATTTAGGATGCAAGTTTTGTCATTCCTTATACATTTACAGCCTAGAAATGGGGGGACGATTCAGCGGGAAGGACCAGAGATGTGAGGATTGCAAAACACCATTATTTTAGCGGGTTTGGATAGAATAGTGATTGGGGCTTTGAGCCTGATGGGCTCTAAGCCAGGGTGACCAGCTCCAGTCCTCAGAGCCACCAACAGGTCATGTTAGCCCATTTAGTTAACCTGTTTATTCTTGCTTCCCAAATGCATAACCTTACATTTATCTGTATTAAACCTAATCTGCCATTTACCTGCCCGAGTTTCCAGTCTCTCCAAGTCCTTGTGGAGAGAAATGACATCCCGCTCTGATTCTACTACCGTGCACAATTTAGTGACATCAGCAACATTGGGACTTTGCTCTCGATGCCAACCTCAAGGTCATTAATAAACAAGTTAAAAAGTGTTTACAAAATGTTGCTGGCTATGCAGGATTGTACCTTTAATGCAGATAACTAACATATAACTAATAATTTTCAATTACAGATGTGCCCGTGGTCTAGTTACATCACTGGAGCTTGTGACCCCGATTTCACAAAACATCCCTTAATCCAGTAAGATTTATTTAACCTTTTACCTGGTAAACATCAAACGATTTGAGTTTTGTTAATTGAGTATTAATATTATCAAGATGAACTCCAAACAAATCAAGACTTAGATTTGGCACAGCAAGAGTGGGACAGAAAATGATCTGCCCGGCAAAATGACCTTCTGTACATTGGTACCGAGAGCCCACAGATTATAGAACTGCCACCCTGTTAAATATGTTACTGGTGGTTAATGATGCCAAGTATTGCCAACCCGTCACGCTCAGATCCAAACCCAATTCTGGTTTTCCAAGGGTCAATTATCCTTATAGAGGGAGAACTATTAACAACCAGATTTAACGAAGATTAGTTAGATTGGACACAGTCTCGTGATGGCTTGGAATGACAATATTGGACGAGAATGGATGTTAATGCATTGTTAGCGATGTGTTGCTCCACTCACCCCCACATTGAGTAGAAGGGACATTGGTGATCAGCAGTTGTCCTCGTATCTCAGAGAATTACCCAATTTTTTCTTTTATCCGCATCAATTTTTTTTAATTTTTTTTACAGGCTCAAGAGAGATAAAGCAAATTATTCTTTAAGCACGGACGGGCCTCTCCCCTTTGGCACCACATTGGAGAAGGATTACGCCATTGCCAAGAAGCACATGGGGTTTAGCGATGAAGATTTCATGCGCGTGGTAAGGGTTTGGGCAAGGGTGTGGGTAAGCGTGTGGTAAGGGTATGGGTAACCGTATGGGCAAGGGTATGTGTAAGCATGTGGTAAGGGTATGGGTAAGCGTATGGTAAGGGTATGGGCAAGGGTGTGGGTAAGCGTGTGGTAAGGGTATGGGCAAGGCTGTGGTAAGGGTATGGGCAAGGCTGTGGTAAGGGTATGGGCAAGGCTGGGGTAAGGGTATGGGTAAGGGTATGGGCAAGGCTGTGGTAAGGGTATGGGCAAGGCTGTGGTTTTCATGTGCATCATAATATCACCTCCATCCCACCAGATCACGCAGCTACTTTTTATATATTAACGCTTCCTTCCCATGTTATGGCACAGGGCGCATTTCCGCCTTTTCCACGGATTTTAACCTCTTTTATACCTGCCACTGAACGGGAACCGTCTCATCAAAGGTGCAATTTTATATCACTGAATTATATTTATTTGACACATTTGCACGTTCACTAAAAAAGTGAGCACAGTATTATTATTTAATATAATTTATTCACGCTGTATTTGCCTCATAGAGGAGCGCCTTAATCACTTTTTCTTGCACTGAACAGGACCGAGCAGAAATCTGCACATCTTTATTTTAAAAAGTTAACTCTGTGCTTCTTTTTGGGGTCGATCACGTGAGAATAAGCAGCACAGCTTTGCTGTGTGAACACCCTACAAGCCGGCGTTGGGTCTGTTTCAGTAATAATAATAATAATAAAACAAATCAGAAACAGATGGGGGAAAAAATAAAACAAATAATTTGCTGGCACAAGCACGAGACGGAGCTCAATTTCAAAACAGACGGATTTTGTGATTAATTTTGCCCTTTGACAGCAATATCCGGATGTCCCAATTATTTTCCTACCTCTCAGTACCCAGAGGTTCTTTACCTTGCCGATATCAGAAGGAAACCAAACACTGATGACTGCGAGGTCACGGTAGGAAATCTCTGTTGGGCGCTGAAGCGAGGCTGAACCCTGGCGGTCAGCTCTCACCCATCACTGAATGTCTCTGAGTCTCATGGAGCTTCAGCCGTCTCAGACGTCCGTGGATGTCTCCGAGTCTCACGTGAGCTGGTCATCCGTGCTAGAGCTTCCCGTTGATGTCTCCGAGTCTCACGGAGCTTCAGCCGTCTCAGACGTCCGTGGATGTCTCCGAGTCTCACGGAGCTTCAGCCGTCTCAGACCTCAGTGGATGTCTCCGAGTCTCCACGGAGTTTACATGTTGCGCGTTATAATCGGCTTGCGTCAGATTTGGCAGCTATCACCATTCCTTGTCACGGGATTGTCACGCACGCGGTAACGCCATTCCTTGTCACTGGGATTGTCACGCACGCGGTAACGCCATTCCTTGTCACTGGGATTGTCACGCACGCGGTAACGCTTTCCCCTTTATCTGGATTTTCAGAACATAAACGCGGCTCGTTCCAGTTTCCTCCCCGATGAAGAAAAGCAAGAACTTCTCCGCAAATTATACAACGCCTATGGAATAACAGATTTGTAACCAAAATGTTGAGTTCATAAAACTGTAAATTGTTTGGATATAAAATTCCCATTAAAAGAAGCGCAGACTGCCTAAAACCTGCAGTTCTGCCACTGCCGGTTCTTCATCTCTTGACAATAAATAATGTGAATTGTAACAATGTTGCTTTTTTTGCATCCAGTTCATTTTCTATCTTTTGAATAGTGGTTTGATTTTCGCCTGCACCACAATCCAGCCAGCCATATGAAACCAACACAGTGGGACAAAATCCCAATTGCAAACCACTCAGGAGCTGAGCCGCTAAATCTCTGCAAGCGCTCAGGCAGGTTCCCCACGGGTCACTCGGGCGGAAAGATCTGGAACAATGAGCCATGTGTGAGAAACACCTGTAGCCATTAACCCATCCCCTGCCAGAACGCGTTGTTGAGACTGTTTCTGACCTCTCTGGGAGCAGACGGGACGATTAACTTTATTTGGCTCCAGTCTCCCTCTTCTGGAGGAAAACAACACCTGGAAATAACGCTAGGTGGGGGACCACACAACCTACCTGTGTATTGTAAATATTTGATATATTTGCATTCCAAGCTGTTGATTTTGTCCTTGTTTTATTTCAAAAATCTTTTGTCTTACAAAAGTGTGTGTGTGTGTGTGTGTTTGTGTGTGTGTGTGTGTGTGTGTGTGTGTGTGTGTCCAGATATTATTCTGTGCCTGTGCTTTATAGGATATGGGAGGTGCAATTTCAAAAATAGTTGAGCCTTGGTGTAAAGATCACAGCAAAATGTGGGCGAGACGGTGCTTTGCCGCCACTGCACATTTATGACCCCGGTTTGCAGGCACCAGCGGCTCTACTGGAAACTCTAATTTCCTATAGATCAGACGGGTTTTTTTTTTTTTTTTTTTTTACAAAAATATCTCATCACTTCTATTCATCAGAATCTATTTCCTATCACACTGTCAGACACCCGGAACTGCAAATATTTATTTCCATATTACAAGAGAAGTGGAAATATGCAGCGTAATAATTCAGCTTCTGCCAGCTTTATTTAGAACAGAGCTTTATGTTGCAATAACGTGCAAATTCAACACCTTTCTGTGTACTATATTCCCTCCTGCACTGTACTGGAGACCCTCTCGCTGCACATAGTGGATGCTGTGTTCTTACATGGTACCACTGGCTCCCTGGAACATCTTTCACTGCCTCCTGTCTCGATCCGGACACAGGGGAAACTTATTTACAGAAACAAGATTCATTTTATATCGGTGACTGACTCTTAACAGAAAAGGAGCGAAGATCTCTCGCCCAAATGTAAAATATTTCTTATATTGATTGCCACTGGGGTCAGCCTCACTGGCAGCCAATAGAAGGCTGTGGCATCCTCATGAGACGATACTGCAGATTCCGACCCAGTCGGGTTTTACAGACAAAAAAGATTGGCACTCTGCATGTCCCTGGGTACCTTAAATGCAGCAGCTCAGGCTCAAATCCTTCTCACGGCTTCACTGTCGGGAAGGTGGCAACAGGCGCTCAGCATGAGATATAGTGGTAATTGTGCTGGTAGGTTCAACAATAACAAAAATAGCATGTATATATTATCTATAGACTACTGTTTTGCCTTTGGGTGCTCCAGGCTGCAGCTACTATGTAACGAGGTCTGGCATTCCTGGCTACAACGCCGTGGACACCCTGTCAATCTACGCGCTTGTTTTTGTAGGGGACATGGCATTCCGCCAGACGCGATCTTACAGGAAGCGAGGACGACGTGATTGCGAGTGCCTGTGGCATTCTGTTGCCGCGGGCTCTCCGGGCGCTCAGTTAAATCCTGTAGGGATGCGAGATGATGCAATCACAACACACGTTTCATAAATCAAAATCTGCAAGTTTATTGAGATAAATACAAATTAATAGTAGTTACACAGAATCTATATTCTGACAGCCAGCGGTACTCCCAGAGTGTTTATACGTTCGGGCTCTGAATACTGTTTATGCAGAGCTGCCACTAGCAGGGCAGTGTACTGTTAACACAGGGGTCTGAAGAGCACCCCCCCCCCCCCCAAAAGGTCAGGTTTTGAGGATATCCCAGATTCAGCACAGGTGGCTCAATCAACTCAGCCACTGATGGCGCCACCTTTGCTGAAGCAGGGGCTATTTAAGCCACCTGTGCTGAAGCTGGGATATCCTCAAAACCTGACCTGTTGGGGGGGGGGGGGGGGGGGTTGTGGTGGAGACTGCAGTGCCCCTATGCAGCCCGTAACACACAGCAAAACCTCTGGCAGCGAAGGGATTAAATGCTAAACCGTATCCCAAATACAGTACGAGAAAACAAAACATGCTCGGCCTACGCGTGCGTATAAAATGATCCCCGGTAATATTGCACCAGTATAACAGCTACATACATGTGCCATCGTCCATGGAAAGCGAGAGACGTCTTGTGCTGGCCTCGGACATTACAGTTATAACAGCGTTTTATACACTTGCGTACGGCTGTGAAAGCGATGCGGACTGATTACGCCACACTGAACCGTTATAGTTTCTACAGAGAACATTTACAGCTGCCGATCTCCACCTTCTCCCTAATCCAACAGAAAAGACTACAGGGAGAAAGCATCCTTTTTCTTTTTTTTTGTATTTTATTTTTACTGTGGATTACAGGAATTCCTAACAAATGCATCTAAAGAAGACAAACTGCAAGACACGAGAAAGAGTAGCATACACTTCAACCTGTTCCTTTCCTGGAGGGGCTGAAGGAAATACTTTATTGGGGGATATGAAACGGTGTTGTAGATTACAATTGTACAGAAATTAACAGGATATGGTGACCCGTTCCTCGTTACGTTTGATAACATTTGCATATAAACATATCTTTAAAAAAAAAAAAAAGTAAAGTGCAGATAGGGAATGGCTAAATTATTTTCCAGTATAGCAACTCAAAAAAACAAAATCAGAAGGTCTGAGAGACGGTGTGTAACACAGGAAAAATAAACACACCGTAGCACAAAAACTGCAGAATGAGCGATTGTTACAGAGTTACGGAAATCCTGCCGTGCGCATCACCGGAGACCCAAGAAATATCAAAGGGTTGAAAAACTGGAATCGGTTCGTAGTTTACCCGGAAGTCATTCGTAATACTGCGTAATGTTTGAGATATACACACCCCCCCAAACAAATATTTTGAGCCACATTGCAGAAGACGCCGGAATAAGTCGCTCCGCAGTTCGCTTCAATGGTGCAAACATTATTTTCTGCGAGCGAGTTTGAGATTGTGAGTGTGGTTATACAGCAAACCTTTACCAGCTCATTAAGGGATCTTGAAGGAGCAGTCCTACCTCACTTGGAGAGATATATATATACACATTTTAACATGGTTGTGAAGCAGGGGATTCCCAGAGCTGAACCTCATTTCGTATCGCACCAGAACATGTGTATTTAACCCCCGTCTGCACCCCAAACCCCCCACGCCAAGAGGAAGCCATGATGGATGACGTTTGCGACTCCTGACTGGCCTGCATGACACGGGTCTCTAAACCCCCTTATGGGAACGGTCTCCACATACATGTCCAATTTTTAAAAAAAGGGGGGGGGGGGGCGCGGGGTAAAAAAAATAACATAGGAGGGGGAATGCTCTGACACAAAAGGTCATATACATTAAGCACTTTACACAAAATTTGTTCTGTGCTGACATGGTGTCATGAGTTACACGCAATGGAAAATAATAGCGATCAGTAGTACAAAAAGACTGATATATATATATTTATTGAGAGAAATCAGTGCTGAATAGATCTACACAAGAGGCATTATTTGCCAACTAATCGGGTGCGCGGTTACAAGCCCATATTTGGAAGCCAAACCTGCACTGCGCTGGAAATAAGCCGCCGTTTTCTGCCTGTGTTTAAAGATGGAATCTGCATTTGGAGCCGTTTTTAAATTGTTCCCCGTTTCCTGGCAGAGGGGCCCTTAAAACCCATTCCTTCTTTAATTATTGAAAAACCCAGGCGAACAAGCTCGCAGCAAAATCCGAACTGCTTTGTGCAAAACCAGGGGTGGGACAACTCCACTCCTCAAGGGCCACCAACAGGTCAGGTTTTCAAGGTACCCCTGCGCACAGGTGGCTCAATCGGAGACCAAACCACCTGTGCTGAAGCAGGGATATCTTTGAAACCTGACCTTTTAGGGGTTCTTGAGGACTGGAGTTGAGCACCCCAGACTGAATCTGGCTAAGGAAAGCAATTCCACAGATAAGTTGCTTACATATTTTTTGGGGGCTGGGTAAAGGGGACTGCACCCCTAGAAAGCCGGCCTAACAAGTGATCCCCTATCTGGCCTTTTAGTAAGAGACATGTTGGAAACCGTGCTGTGTATATAGAGCACAAACAGAAGCGGGCCTTTGCAGTGAAAACCTAAATAATTTCGCATCTACTTTGCCTTTAAATTCCTTTGTTGATCTGTTTTTGTTTTTAAATCAAACTCCCCTCGCATTGTTTCCGTCTTTAAAGCTTTGTCTTTTTTTTTTTAATTACGCGCCTCCGCAATGCGTGCGCCCGTCCTACACACCCCGGCGTACCCCGCTCTGGTCCTAACGCTCTTCACCCCGAAGCACGTAAATAAAAATCGCGTGTGACTTTTCATCCACAGGTTTTTGTTAAAAAAATATATAAAATATATTTAAAAACATATTACAGAAGTAGGTCGTGTACAGGTTTGTCCTTCTTATACACGTATATACAGAGACACACGGGATTGTGGTGATGATGATGGTTAAGCCCTTCGTTCCTGGATGGGGCTTGCTATGAATCATTGCCCCCCCCACACAGTGAATGGGGTAACCCAGGGGTGCTCAACTCCAATCTCAAGCCTCCTCCCCCAGGTTTTCAAGATATCGCGGCTGCAGCACAGGTGGCTCAATTAGTCCCTGCTTCAGCACAGGTGGCTCAGTCTTCGATTAAGCCATCTGTGCTGAAGCAGGGATATCCTGAAAACCTGACCTGTTGGAGGCGGCTTGAGGACTGCAGTTGAGCACCTCCTGGGTTAACCGACAATGTGTAAAGGTGACAGAGCAACCAACTCTCAGCCAATCTATGCTTCGTGCATTTTTTTTTCTTTCTTCCCCATGTGGCTTTTTTTTGTTATTTTTATTATTTATTTTTTTTATTAAATAAAGCGGTTATAAATATACATATATAAAATAAAAAAAAAGAAGCTAAATAGTGCATTTCATGCCATATAACCCCTTCACTGCCAGAAGGGTTCCTGCAACACATTGCACAGCAACGTGAAGGGATAAAAAGAAAGCCCCACGCCCAGCCTCACCATACAAACCCCAATGTGCGCAGGATGCTGGGGCTGGATTAGTCACATGCATTGAACTGGGGAGGGGGGGGGGGGGGGGTGTCAGTCAGCCGGCTGCTCCAGTGTTGTGGTGTCCACGTGCCGCTTTGCCTCCGTGGCAGAGAAGAAGCGAACGTCTTGATCCTGGTCCAGTTGCATGGCTAGGACGGTTTTTTCCACGGCTTCGAGGTGGGGGTTCCCCGTGCTGGTGAAGTACGCTGAAAGTACAAGGCAGGGGGACACACCGGAGTATTCAGTCACGTGAACCAATATGGGCTGCGGCTCCGCGAGCAAAGGCGCCGACTCGGGTAACACGCAGTTTGAAAAACGCAAAAATGTCCGCCCTCAAACATTTGCCGCGGTCTCGGGCCTAATGGGAAGGCACTTATATGTGGCAACCACTTCCTTTCAAATCACAGCATCAAATGACATCCCACGGCCTCTCGTTACCGTGGCAATGTGACGCCGTGCGGCGTCACGTTGGCGACGTCTGCGGCGTCATTAGACACTGCGATTCAGAAGGAGGGCGGCAGTAAGGAGGCGGCCACCACAGCTAAGTGCCATGGGGCGGTGGACTTCAAAATCCACCGCAGTATGTATATCTATATCTATATATATATCAAATGTAAATATAACTGTTTGCTCATTTGCATGTCTTAGGCAGGTCTGCAACCCCGCCTTTCACCATTATCACCCAGCATACAGCACTTCCACTGCAGCAAGGGATTCTGGGAAATAACATGCAAATTAGCACACAGTGCCACTTTTTGCTTCAAAAACCATTTTTAACATGGTTCCCTATAGGCTTAAGCTTGCTGCATGGTCACAGCTTTGAGCACAGCCAGGGTTAAGATGCATACCCAGAAAACCCACCCACAGACAGCTGTTTCGACTGGATGGGAGGGTGGGTGACTGGGTGGGAGGATGGGTGACTGGGTGGGAGGGTGACTGGGTGACTGGGTGAGAGGGTGAGAGGGTGGGAGGGTGACTGGGTGGGAGGGTGACTGGGTGGGAGGGGGCAGGGGTGGGGGGTGCACTGGGGGGGAGGCGGGACATCGCCGCAGCTCGTGCTCTTTCCGGGTGTAGTGAGGCTCAGGGCGGCCCTGTCTCTGTGTGGGGGCTGGGAGGCCTCGCTTGGGGGTTCCCGGGGGGCTGCGCTGATGTAACGCTGCAGTTGCCCAATCACCCACAACTCACCCACCCTCCCCCCAGCCTCCCACTCACTCACCCCACCCCCACTCACTCCCACTCACTCACCCCCCCCCCTCACTCCCTCCCACCCCCACTCCCTCCCACCTACTCACCCTCCCACCCAGTCACCCTCCCACCCAGTCACCCTCCCATCCTCCCACCCAGTCACCCTCCCACCCAGTCACCCTCCCACCCAGTCACCCTCCCACCCAGTCACCCTCCCACCCCACACACACACCCACACACACACACACACACACACACACACACACACACACACACACACACACACACACACACACACACCCCCACACACACACACACACACACACACACACACACACACACACACACACACACACACACACACACACATACACACATACACACACACATACTGTGGGACTGCAAAAATTCTATATACAGCACTGCGTACCGCACGCTATACCGTAATTGTGGCGCGCTTTGAGTCCCATTGGGAGAAAAGCGCTATATGAGATAGTTAGAATTTATTATTAATATACAATTATTATCATTGTCAAAGGAAATGTTATTTTCTATGGAAAAAGCGATACATACAAAATGAAATCACACGTTTTATCTTAAGACAAAAACAAAGTGCTGTACCTTTCTCCAGCAGGGTTTGCCTTAGTGCCTTAGCGAGCAAAACTCTTACGTTGGGGACGGGATCGGATGCCAGGCTGAGGAGGTTGGGAAGCAGGTGGGTAACAAAATGCTCTGCAGGCATACACTCCTCCTGTACCACGGCCTGCAAAAGCGCAAACCAAAATGCACTTAGGTTTCTTCACCCTTTCACTGCGCCTCTTGTTGCCAGAACGGGCGTCAAGATAATGGGAACATTGTAATGAATAGAAACAGTGCACTTTTTATGCAATTAAAACACCCAGTACGCATGCGGCGGGTTAAAGCTCCACTTACTATAGACATTTACATGTCTGAGGAAGCTGTAAATGTACTTTCTGCCGTGAGAACTGGTTTATGGGAATTTTGCATTCATGGTTCATGGTTCACCGCCTTCAGTAGACCCTCTCCAAATGGCCCTAGGACACCCCCTGCCCCACACTTCAATTGTATCTGTCATAATACCCAAGAGCTGCCTTATACTGAGGTACTACTCCCCTGTTAGATGACAGTGAGGGGGAGATATACAGAGACAGAGAGAGAACGTGATAGAGAAGACACAGGTAACATTCTTCCCTTTCCCAAACCGCTGCTTTGTAAGAGCAGCCCAAGCGCAGCGTCTTCTTTATTTAAAAAAAGGGGGTCTCCGGAGGGAGCCGAACCGCGGTAATGTCATCGAGAGGGACCCCCTGCTTCCTGGGATACTTGCCTCGGAAGGGGCTGCAGGTAGCCGCTCCGGCTGGGCTAGCTGGGGTTCGCGTAATGGCGGCTTAACATTTTCTGTATCACGAGGGCCAATAGGAAGCCGTGACATCACCCCCTGCGGCTTCCTATTGGCCAGCGTGACCGGGACATTTAAATGGAGGATAAATCCCAGCACACCTCACGGAGGTAAGTATCTCCGGCGGGAGGGGATTCCCGGAGCGGAAAATCCACGTAGTTCAGTGCCAGAAGACCCCCTGCTTCAAACCTATTGAAGTAAACAAGAACCGCTGCGCTTGGGACTGCCGCAGTAAGGAAGACACGGCGCCAGTTTATTGCAGTGTTTTTATGGCAGAGATCACATGGTGATAGGGATATATTTTATGCTCTGCGCTCCATTCTTAGTAATGCGGGATGGACGGAGGGTTTTAACCCCGCGTTGCAATGAACGACAGCCCACTTTTTCCTCTGAAGAGGGTCAACAGTACTTCGAACCAGTAAAGAGGGAGAAACGGCCGCCACTCACTTGGCAGATGAAGGCAAATGCTTGGCGTCCCACCCACTTGGAAGAGTGTCGGAACTGCATAACCAGTTCGTTCATGAAATTAACGCCCAATTCGTTTTCCCCGTTTGCATAGAACTTCTGTAGCATCGCCACAACCTGTGAGAAAACAAGACTATTACACCAACGTATTTCAGTTCTCATGCGTCGGTGTGTCAGAAGCAGGCGACTGCACACACATTCTCCCCCCAGGCTGGCTTATAGGACAATGAAAGCATCACAGGACACCAGGAAAATGGGGGGAAAAAATGGTTAAAAACAAAACTATTTAACACCTACATCTACAATGAATACACCTGACATGGATGTTTCTCGGAGTACGGGTGTTGCGTGCGTATGAAAAAAGTCATGTCAAGTTGTTGACACTAAACATTTTTTGGATTACACCGGTTTTCACTTGGTGCTCACACCACATCTAAGGTATCCATTATAAAAAGACTATTGGTGAACGGATTGTCTGTAAAAACGAACAGGAAATCGACATCAGCCATTATCAGTATAAAACTATTTAAACAAACATAGAAATGAAAGGCACAGAAAGATGATTTGTTACATCATCTGCACATTTACTGGAAAGCCTAATCTAGTCCATGGGGTTCAATGCCAGTCCTCAAGCCGTCTCCCAACAGGTCAGGTTTTCAGGATATCCCTGCTTCACAACAGGAGGCTCAATCAGTGGCTCAGTCAAAAAAAACTGAAAACCTGACCTGTTGGGGGTGGCTTGAGGACTGGCGTTGAACTCCTGGTCTAGTTCGCCCTTCCAAATCATGTGCCACTTTTTCCCCCACCTGCAATATATAACAATACAGGTTAATGTCCTAAAGCACCAGGACTCACCAGTTTGAAAGAGATCCATCTAACCTCCGACACTTTATCCGAGCAGAGGGTCAACGCGATCACTCGTAAATAGTCATACACGTCTCTTGGGTTATAAAGTTCTAGGATGAGAATCAGCTGTCTGAAACACAGAACATACAGAGTTATACACGGTGTTATTGGGCTCAATAGCATTGGCTCACAAAGTTAAAATCACAATTGCCTCCAAGTCATATTGTATTCCTCAGATATTATCAGCGCCTACAGGGCTCATGACACTGCCTAGCGCAAGGGTGGCACACTCCAGTCCACAAAGGCCACCAACAGGTCAAGTTTTCAGGATATCCTTGCTTCAGCACAGGTGGCTCAATCGGTGGCTCAGTCAAAGACTGAGCCATCTATGCTGAAGCAAGGACTGACAGCCACTTGTGCTGAACCGGGGATATCCTGAAAACCTGACCTGTTGGTGGCCCTTGAGGACTGGAGTTGGCCACCCCTGGCCTAGCAGAACACCCCCGGCAGTAAATGTGTTTAAAGCAAAATGTCTACTTTTCAGTATTACACTGTTCCCAAATGACATCAGCCTGCCTGGGACTCATGTCAAAAATGAGCAAATCATACTTGCAACAGACCAAAAGCTTGTAAAATCCTATGAAGATATCCCCGATAAGATACAACGTTAAAGAAGAAAGTTAGGATTTAATGGGGAAGCCACCAAAGTAATTCAAGCCGAGGGCACGCGGTGGAGAAGCCTGTTTTTAATGGCCGATGTCTGCTAAGGAGCAATGCATCTTACACCCGTGTGGAACAAATCAGGAACGAATAAGTGATTACCATACATTTCTACAGAACAACTATTTCCTACTTACTCAGCCAACTCGTAACGGAACCTCCAATTCCTGACGTTATCTGTCGTCAGAAACTCCTGCAGCTGGTAAAGGTACTCCCTCCTCGTGTCCACATGGAGCAACTACAAAGACCAGTAAAAAAGAAGTGATGACACCAGGCACATACATTTATTTAACCTTTGGCACATTGTTAATTCTTCTATAACTACAATCCTATAATCCCACTACAGCTGGATGCAAATCAACTACCTAGAACAGGAGCGGCCAACTGCAGTCCTCAAGGGCCACCAACAGGGCAGGTTTCCTGCTTCAGCACAAGTGGTGCAGTCAACGATTGTGCCACCTGTGCTGAAGCAGGGATATCCTGAAAATCTGACCTGTTGGTAGCCCTTGAGGTCTGGAGTTGGCCGCCCCTGACCTAGAACAATGTGCTTTAGTGCCAGAAAAGTAGTACTGCCATTTAAAAAAAAAGCCACAATGCTTTCACCAACGGCGTTAACAGTTTGGTTAATCCCCTTGTATACAAATGTGATGCAAGAACTTCTGTATGTTTACGCTAATGTAGGCGTCTCCCTGACTAACTTGTGGTTTAAGTGTCAAAATGTTGCCTTCAGTATTCGGCATAATTTGAACATTTAGAAAGTACAACGAGCGAATGAGTAATACTTTTCCAATTCAATGTTCACAAGGAAACCTGAATCATCTTTCATGAGCGCTCACCTACAAAAAGCTTAATCCTACACACTATTCGCTGCGTGAAATACCTGTCCCCGTGAAACGCGCGCAGCACACGTAGGGTGAATGAACGTCTACATTCCTAAACACAGACCAAAATGATCAGGTATTCTCCAGCTTCACATGTTCAGCACCAAGCATATCAGTGTGACTGAACAAGGAACAGCAATGGCAGTTCAGACAGATCGTTCCGTGTACCTTCAGGAAGTCGTAGAGATGTTTCAGAACGCCGATGCGCACTTCATCCAGATCTTTCAAGAACCCGTTGAAAATCGGCACAAGGTCGTCCGCTGTTAACTTGTCGCCAAGGATGACCGCCAGTTCGTGGATAGAGAAGGCCAAGGTACGGCGCACCTTCCACTGCAGAAATGGAAACAAGCGCAACATGGCGGACGTTTCTTATTACAACTAGCCTGGTGCAAGTGGAACTCGAAATGCATTGTCTGCAATTAGGGCACGGGCGGCCAACGCCAGTCCTCAAGGGCCCGATTATCAGGATATCCCTGCTTCAGCACAGGTGGTTTAGTCTTCGACTGAGTCACTGATCTGATGGAACCACCTGTGCTGATTCAGGGATATCTTGAAACCCTGAGCTGTTGGTGGCCTTTGAGGGCTGGAGTGGGCCACCCCTGGCAACTGGCTTTTCTGTTGAATCCAACGTCCCATCAGATTGGGCTGGTTGTGATAATCCACCATCTACTTCACATCACACGACGCCTGCTCATCACCTGCACATCAGCAGCTAGAGTTTCGTACGTGTCCTTCAGGCAATGCCAGTTCTGCCTCCCGAGCGTTAACGCCACCCCTGGAAGGCTGTATGCACAGTGCTTGGTTATTTCTGTGTCCACCGTCTGAGCACGAACTGGGTCAGTCATGGATAAATATTGGTCTAGTAAGGGCTGTGGCACCACGTCCTGGGGGGGGGGAAGGGAAATAAACCAATTAAAGCTTACATTATAGGGCAAAGGGACGTCAAAATAAAAAAACAATTCTGTCCAGAAAAGGATTTCAAGATATCCAATTAAGATTATAGATATATATAAAAAAAATACAATTTAAAATGGTTTGCAATAGGAAACAGAATGTAATATTGTATGGCCGGTGAAAGCAAGAAGTGGGGTGTATTTTAAGAATTTGTAGCGATTTAAAAATAACGGATTCTGACTTGGACTTTAGATTTTTCATCCTCAGGACCGTCTGCGCTTTGCTCTTCCTGGAGAGGTCCACAATAAACATCAAGTTCGCCGGACACGTCTATCTCGCCGGACACGTCTATCTCGCCGGACACGTCAAGTTCGCTGGACACGTCAAGCTCGCCATCTGACATCTGTAATTATAGAGCCCATAAAAAAACCGAACACATCCCCAAAGGCCCCACCCCCCCCCCCCCGAATCGCAGGAGGGCGGATGGAGATGGGGCGGTGGCGGGCCGGAGGACGGCGTGGGGAAGGGAGGTGGAACAGGCCCCAAACCGAGCCCCACACTCGTCACACCAACAACACCACACAACCCACCCCGCCCCCCCCCCCCCCCCCCGAGAGGGGGAACGGCAACGCATTGCGCGGGCCCCCCCGAGAGGTGGAACGGCAACGCATTGCGCGGGCCCCCCCGAGAGGTGGAACAAAGACAATCTGTATTAACAGACAATCCTTTGATGTAGAAAAAAAAACTACTCACTGTGCTTTGATCAACACCAGTTGGTTCTGCTGATTCTGGTTCTGCTGGTTCTGGTTCTGCACAGGTTGGATGGTCTGCCTCCTCTGAGTCAGCGCAGGGATCCGATTGACACTCTTCCTGCTGTGGGGCGCTGTGCTGGGCGCCCTCCATCTCTTCGTGGCTTATGGAATCCAGCTCGGCAGCTCGCAGAGCCGCAGACAGAACCTGAACTTGAGCTGGAGAAATAAATCCCGATGAGAACTCGCGGCGGCGGCGACGTAACGCCGCGATCACGGACATTTCTACTTCATTTAATAACTGAAGAGCGGGAAACGGCATCAATATTATTACCCCCCTGTCCTCTCTGTTTCTGCATCCAAATCCTTCTAGGCAAATGTCATGCTACATTCTGCACATTTATCACAACATTTAGCATGGAGCAAAAGCCCCCTATGCTTACAAGGCTGGTCTCTGAAGTGGATTCAGAGCCAGTTCGGGACCCATTACAAGCTCTGTGCAACCTACTTCCCTTTGTCTCGGGAACCTTAAAATCAGACTAAGATATTAAGGAAAGCAATATTTATCACGCGCACGGAGTTACAAATGCAAAGCCCGACACGGGGCTGGGTGGCCTTGGAACGCTGCGGGAGGTTACATTATTGTATGGAAACTGGTGGCTGCATTCCCTCTAGGGCCACGATTACAGTGCCTGCGTGAGCTCACGCACGCGCGAAACATGCACGGAGGATATCGGGAGGTGTGGCCGTGACGTCAGCAGTTGGCCCTCATTGGCTGAACCGTGCACGTGACCCGGCCATCGCACGGCATAGAAATGTATTTGTCTGTCCGAGAGTCGCGCCCCCCATGGCCTGCCCCAGAGGCCTTTAGTTCGCGGCACGCGCAGGCACTATAATCGCAGCGTAAGAGTTCAATAAACAGAGATGCTACCATCTTGCAACATCTTCATTTGGAGTATAGCGGTTTCTCCGGTGCAGTTTTTGAGGGTCGGTCCAGATTAGTAATTTTGGGCGCTACAATGTCAAAGGACTATCAAGAGAATGCTTTGTAGTTGCAGCGGTGTGCGCGGTGCTTCTGAAAGCTCACGTGCGCTTGTGGTTCGACTATAACCACATCCTATGAATCCCTTGTTGGCCTATGGGATGGAAGCGACATATTGCAGAAAACCATGCAGCCAGCTTTGCACGACACTGCGTGCAAACAGAAAGCGACGCAAGACTTCTTCACCTTGCACATCCGGATCGTCCATGTGTTCCTGCAGGCTGCGGAGCACCTTCTGTATGTCGCTGCTGGCCATGTAGCTGCTGTACGCCGGAGCGTGTTTAAGATAAAGATCCCTGTCCCTGCGAGCTTCGCCTAATTGAAGCAGCTCCAACTCCTCACTTATATCCGGCAGAGGGCTCCGCCAGAACATGAAAGAGTTAAACGCGTCCGCGATGCGCGCTGCGCCTGGGATGCCGTTGGAAGCAGGTTTCATGTTGCCCTGGCTCGTAGCGCCTTCCAGGGCACAGAGATAGGGGGCCAGTCTGTGCTGATGCTCTGCGATGCTCCGCAGGGGACATGCGCTCTGCTCCATCTGGTCCTTGCTTTTGGGAATGCCGTGGTCTGGTGCGGTGTGTTCCTTTCTTCCAGGGCTGAGTGTAAAACAAAAGCACACCGAATTTGTGACTACAATGGTTACATTGGGCATGGCAGCTCATCACGGCTAGCCTTACAATATATGGGCTACCGATAGATAACACTTGTATGGTGTACAGACCCCGACAACCATGAATACTTTGTGCGCTATATTTTTTAGAATGGAAGCTTCTCGGACAAGGGACCTCATTAATCAAATGTTTCATCATTTTTTATGTTGTATTTTGCGTGTGTCCTTACCCACACATTGTACTGCGCTGGGGAATACGTTAGCACCATATCATAATAATGACCTTCATTAATAACCAGCAGGAGACTATTCAACAGTAGTTGCCATACTGGGGAAATAGAGGATAAAACATTATTTTTAATATGAAGTCATCCAAACAAAGAGTTAAGGAGCGGCTCAGTGAGTAACGACACGGATTCGAAACAACGACACGGAGTGTGAATCGGGGGGGTCTGGTTCAATTCCCGGTGTCGGCTCCTTGTGACCTTGGGCAAGTCACTTTATCTCCCTGTGCCTCAGGCACCAAACACATAGATTGTAAGCTCTACAGGGCAGTGTCTGTAACATTCCTATGTGCTGCATACCGCGCGCTATATTGTAAGTGTGACGCGCTTTGAGTCCCATTGGGAGAAAGGCGCTATATAAACTAAAGTTTATTATGATGATTATTTTCTTTTTGGGTCTTTCCATTTGACAGACGGGTGTAACAATTCTCAGCATGTTTTTTTTTTTACCTAGCACAGAGGGTAACCAGATGTGCAAAACGTGGGCTTATACTGTAACGTCATTGAGAATACAAGAATGAACTGCTAAATGTTACTTAGCTGAAGTATAACGGGGTGACCTGTGAACGAGGCCGTAACTCCTGAAGCGCAGCTGCATAATAAAAGAAACAAGATTACAAAATGCAGCGGACTCTGTGACGGAGATTACCTGCAAGGAGCAAGGTGCGTGGCATCCTCAGGGTAGAGAGAAGGTACCACGTCCATTGCGGGGGGTCGGATGCTTAGGGTCCCATCCTCTTTGACGTACAGTCCCGCATTGGAGGGATTAGCAAAGGTGGAAATGAAAGGGCCCAGAGACTGAAAAGCAGTCTGACGGACCTGTGAGAGAGAGAGAATATTACTGGGCTGGATTTGTGGCTTGTGAGGATAAATCAGAAATACAGGAGTATAACAAGTTGGTGTAAACTAACTCCAGTCCTCAAGACCCACCCCCACCAACAGTGCTTCCCTGCTTCAGCATAGGTATTGGGTTTGAAACCAAAACAAAATGTCTGACATCACATGGGTGACGACATAATCCCAAGAATAAATGATCATTGTTGGACAAAGATGGAGATTAAAAGACCACGATGACAACCAAGTGTGAGATGGGAGGATGAAATCAGAAAACTTGGGGCAACGTGGGGGAGTTCTCTCTCTTTATTTGCCTACATGGGACTTTCATCCTTTAAATTTGCACTGGAAGCAATATTGATTGCTCTGTCTAGTTAGCCACAATGTAAAATCTAACAAATACAATGTATCTATTTGTTCTTACACTGCGCGCGCATATGTGTGTGTGTATATGTGTGTGTATATGTATATATATATGTATATATGTATGTATGTATGTATGTATGTATGTATGTATGTATGTATGTATATATATATATATATATATATATATATATATATATATATATATATCTATATATATATATTTAACACACACACACACACACACACCACACACCACACACTTTCCCCCTTTTTATGCTCATGTAGTGGGCCCCTACCTTCATACATCAGTCTAACATTGGGAGGTATAAAAAAACCAAAGCCTTTTAGGTAAGGTGAAAACCACTGAATACAATCCAAGTCTTTAAAACCCGAGAAAGACCCCCGAGCATGAATTATACAGCAATATATAATGTGGGTGTTTATTTTGCACTGGAGGGAGGGGTTGCCAAACATTGGGCAGCATGGTCTCTCTCTTTACACACAATACATGGCCTGAAAAGACCTTCACAGATTTGATGTGTGCAATCTTCTTTATCCTGTCCGGCCAAAGCAGTACATAAGAACATTACCGACAACAAAAACAGAACTCACCCATCTGCAGGGGTCGCTGATTAGATTTATGAAGAGAGGGGAGAGCTTTGTGCGCCTGATCTCACTGGAGGTTGTGTAGGACACCGCCATGAAGCATTCCGCACAAACCTTGCGCATTCCCCACGCGCTGTCCGAGCACAGCTCCAGAAACTTGGGGATCTACCAAAGGAAACAAAGGCCTTAAAGCCTCAAATCTTCCCTTTTCGTATTGTTTTATTTTTTTAAGAATCCTAACCGTTTAAGTGATCCGGTGCTGAACTGCGCCATTTTTGGCCCCGGCCTACATAATAATGAGGTTGAAAGACAATATCTATCAAGTTCAACCTATGTTGTATGTACTTAAAGTTTTAGTTGTCTGTGTTTTTGCAATAGGAAACCGCAATAGCTCTGAAAACGTCGTGGTTCCCCATTGGCAGGCGGCGGCGGTGGGTTTTGGCAGCCATTTTGAATTACTGAACGGGCGCTGACACACTGGCAACTAAAACCAAGTATCTTGAGAGGTTCCCAAAGTGAAAAATAGCGCAGTTCGACTAAGGAGGACCCTCCAGTTCTTTACAAAAAAAGAAGTAGGTTCATAAGATGATATTTGATTACCACGAGTCCAGAGACCCACCTGTCAGGGACAGACAATACCGGTAAATGCATTGTATAGCAAACCAATAAAATACACAACGTTTAGCGAGCACTGAATATGCTTCAAATAATGCAGGCGAGCCAAACTGAAGCTCACAATCTATTATACATACCAAGAATTTCTCTGTGGCTTCTTGGCCAACTGAATTGCAGACATCTCCAAAGTTTGCTGCACAAACCTAAAGAAAAACCATGGGTCCAATAAATCAAGGTCTGAACATTCATAAATGTTTGTTTTCTTTACTGGCAGTTTATGCTGTCATAACACTTATAATCGGCCTTCTACTCCAATTACCCCTAATGAGAAACAAATTGTGATGGCGAAACTGCTGCTTCTTTAAATTACCATCCGAGTGCATTTAAGGTTTGCTGAGTGCAGCCAAGGGCGTATCCTAATAACTGTGTGTGCTAAAAATGACTGATCTGATCGTACACGGAATAAATATATCCAAGTATGACTTCTATTAGTCAAGATTAAAGTTTTGTACACAGAATATGACAATCCGGATTCCAGCTGCTCCATTTCAAATGACTATTTACAGATAAACATATTTGGGATAAACATTCAGCGAGCCAACAGCGAAACACTTTTTTTTATTTTTTAAAGGCTGCCAGCAAAATGTTAAACTCAGATTTACGCACGCATATTTAAGCGTTAAGCTCTATTCTTATAGATCACTACATTTTTTGTTCCATGCTCCCCTACTCCCCCTCTTGCCTCAAGGTGATAAAGGCCTATTGTCATATCCTACTTGTGGGATTGTTACCAAAGACATGTTATTTCAAGAATGTATCTGAACTTGTTTTTGATTGTTTTCTCTGGCACAGAGCACAGCTGGTAATCCTGCCTGCTGAAAGGTGTCAGCTGTACAGAAAAGAAAACTTTCAAAAACAAAAAATGACCTCCCGCTCAACCACAATACGAGGCTAAATACGTTCGTTCCAGGTAGGTGCACCTGGGGAAAATAGGGTAGAATGCAAAAAGTAATCCCAAATGATATCCCTGGACATCATGTGTTTGAGAAAAGACCAGGTTTGAGTGCAGTTAACCTGGGGGCTTGTTTCTGATCCCAACTTTGAGATCACTTTCTGCCAGAAAAGAAAACAACCATTTTCTTTCAGCTCATAATAGAAATGAAAGACACTCGTCAAACCTTCCGAACTTGAAATAATTTCCCATCGCTGCAGAGATCGCAGAAACGTGGAAGTAACGTCTGTTCAATGGTCTGTCTGCCCAGCATGGAAATCATTTTACAAATAATCTAGGCCAAAGAAAACAGTGAAGTCACTTACACATTGTGTGAATATAGCACGAGACACAGTTGTGAAAAACAATACACAAATACTCACTTTGGAGGACACTATGTAAATAAAATGACATTTACAATGTGACATTGTCAATGTGTGACATTGTCAATGTGTGACATTTAAATGGAGACAGATGTTGGTAAACGAAGGTTCTCATTGTTTAAGTAGGTGGGGAAAATGTCCTGTGATACGTGTTACATTAGAGAGGTACATAGGAGGAGGTTGGAAAAAAGACATGTCCATAGAGTTTAACCTACACTACATTTAGTTGACGGATACCCGCCCTAGATTTGTATTTATATTTATACAGAGGAAGCCAAACAAAAAACCCCAGTGACGTCTGATAAGGGGAAAATAAATCCCTTCCCGACTCCAGTAATGGCAGATTTCTCCCTGGATCGACATCCTTCTCATATTAACTTATTTGGTATATCCATGTATACCTTTCCTTTCTAAAAAGATGTCTAATCTTTTCTTAAACATATCTATTGCATCTGCCATCACAATCTCCCATATGTAGCAAATTCCACATTCTAACTGTAAAGAACTCTTTCCTATATGCTAGTGAAATCTCCTTTCCTCCAATCTCATAGGGTGGCTGTGTCATGTGTACTGTCCCTGGGATGAATAGTTCCCTGTATGGGTCTTCAGAGTATTTGTAAATACCTGCTCCCACCATATCAGTAATGTGACCATATATTTGTTTAAAGAATATTCCTTTCTATAAAAAGGGTATTTATTGTGATGCAAACCACAGCCAAACTGAAACCTCACCCCCGCCATGTGCCGTCAGGGCCAAGACAAACGTGATACAACAGGCGCTTTGGCTTTGAGATATACCCAACGCAATAAGAATAATGTCCGCCAAATTCTTTGATGCTTCATGGTCGGGGGCACACAGGAATAGTTACTTTCAGGTGAGCACATGGAGTCAAACCAGAACCAATACATCTTTTTGAAACCCATTTCAGAATCACAAGATTGTGCTAGGCAGAGTGCACAGAAATATCTGTGTGTTACTGTCAGAATCAATGGTCTAGTACATTGTTTCCCAACTCCAGTCCTCAGGGAACCCCAACAGGGCAGGTCTTAAGGATATCCCTGCTCCAGCACAGGTGGGTCCATCAGCGGCTCAGTCATTTTGACTGAGCCACCTGCGCTGGAGCAGGGATATCCTTAAGACCTGCCCTGTTGGGGTTCCCGGAGGACTGGAGTTGGGAAACACTAGTCTAGTAGAAACACATTCTTCAAATGCCAATTGTTCTTAAAAACACGTTTTGCAATACCTTTTATTTGTAAACAATCCATCCGTTACCTTCCTCATTGCGATAGCACCCCATGTCTTCTTCACAAGCACTTGTATTTCAGATGTTAAATGAGCAATTCACGCTTTTCTATTTTCACACAGGATTGAAGCGGGGCGTCTCAGGAGCGGAACCCCGTTAATTTCAGCTCCGGGGACCCCCTGCTTCCCGAGATAGACTTCCAAAGGGGGGGCTTGTATCTCAGCAACGTTTAAAGCTCCCGTGTCACACGGGCCAATAGGAAGCCGCAGAGGATGACGTCACAACTTCTTATTGGCTCGCAGGGAGCGGGATCTCTGAAACTCCGCCATTACGTGGACGCCCCATACGAGGGTCTCTCAGGAAGCAGTGGGTCCCCGGAGCGGAAATTAATGGAATTCAACTCATCGCTTCAATCCGAAGTAAAAATAATAATAATGATAATGTGCAAATCAAAAATGATGGCTTCTTTAAATAAAAATAACAAATACATTAATTATCCCCACTTTCATATTCCCGGAAGTGGTCAAAAAAATATATGGCCCTCCAGCAAGGAAAGGGTTAAGGAACACACACACACACACACACACACACACACTAAACAATCTTGCTGTGTACCTGTAATCTGCACACCGGGGCTGCCTGCACAGACATGCACAGAACATTGTGCCAGGATTCCTGCTCTCTTACTCACATTTACTGCCTCCACCTTGTACTCATCATCGTTGTCAAGAGCTGAAAGCTCCAGCAGGATGGGGCAAACCTTGTTCTCCACATCGTTCTGCTCGATCAGGTCTTGCTCCAGTAAGATCAGCAACGCTTCCTGACTCGCCTTTCTGACCTGCAGTTAACAACGTGTAATAAAATATAACCGGACGTAATAAATTTTTTTTTTAACAAACGCTTAACTTGACTTTATTGTGTTGTGCGTGTCTTCTTCGCGCTGGCCGGGTCTAGTTATAATAACGTGGAAACCTGACATTTGGTGGCTACACAATATGCTGTGAAGCGCTTTCCAGTGCTGAAGAAGACTTCGGCCCACTCAAACGAACGCGGCTTAAAGCGTCTAGCACCAGGCAGGCGTCCTCGCAGCACGGTGTGAACGGGGGCTGTTCTCGTGTAAAGTGAAGGGCCCCCAATCAGTGCTCACCTGGTTATTAGGGTCTGTGAGGTAGCGAACAAGAATGGGCATGAGGTATTCGGAGAACGCTCTGGGGAAATGTGGCCGGCTCTCCTGCAGAAACATGGTAATCTGGGGGACCTGCTCCATTAATTCGGTTCGTACAGTAGGTTCTGCAAGGGATTAAAAAAAAAAAGTAGGATTAAATGACACACACACACACACACACACACACACACACACACACACACCTAGATTTACTGTAACAATATACACCTCTCCAGTAAACGTGTAATTATTTTACTGTACTCAGCCACATCTATTATCCATGTATGCACTACTTTTACAAGAAATAACTCATTTCTGCTAATTGTTCTCGCTCTCTCTGGAAACTCATCTCCTATGCCTCATCTATATCTTTAGTGCTTCAGCACAGGTGGCTCAATCAGTCCCTGCTTCAGCACAGGTGGCTCAATCAGTCCCAGCTTCAGCACAGGTGTCTCAGGCTTCACCTGAGCCACATGCACTGAAGCAGGGATATTTTTAAAACCTGACCTGTTGGTGGCCCTTGAGGACTGGAGTTGGTCACTCCTGCTCTAAAGCTGGCCAGTCTGTACCTGATCTCTGCCTCCCCTTTCGTTACACATTGCAGTATATTCATTTCCATTGTGAGGCCAACAACTGGGAGGGAGCGGCCAGTATTAACACAGGATTAACAGAGCGAGAGCAAAAAGCTGGCCATCTGACCTGCATCTTCTGACAGGCGGACAACTATTTCCATCACAGTTAGGAAGTCTTCTTCATTGCTGCTGAAGTCTCTCAGTACGTCCAACAGCCCCCTAGCGATAATCTGCCTGCAAGGGGAACACAAACCGGACATATGATAACAGCAAAATACACCGCTAGAACTGGCAGTGAGACAAGGAGGGTACCCTCTAAAAAAAATGTATTGTACAACAAGGAGTTACTTATTTGCTAACTTGACCTTGACCAGCAACGGATGGAACAGATAGCTGCATTATGTAGCTTGATGTTGCCACAGGGATGTTGATCAATATGAGATTTCATAAGTGCTTATGGAAATGGCCGTATTTAGAAGACCTTTACCTCTGCAGTAATTATTAATGGAGCTGCATTGCTTTGCTATTACAAAACCTGCCATTTTGCACATGGACATATATGTTATTTAGCAGTTTAGAGGTATAGCAGGATTTTCTGGCTCAGAGACCGGAAATGCCTACAAAAGTGTGGCTGGCTAATTCAAGGCTCAAATATAAACACACGTACACACGTACACACGTACAGACGTACAGACGTACAGACGTACAGACGTACAGACGTACAGACGTACAGACGTACAGACGTACAGACGTACACACGTACACACGTACACACGTACACACGTACACACGTACACACGTACACACGTACACACACACCTTTTTATAGTGTGAACAGGTAATGTAACACTAAGCAAAAGGTAGGTGCGATCTTTACCCAGCTAAATGTTTCTCGAATATAAAACAACTAAATCCAAAGATCTTTCATTATTAAAAAAAAATAATAATTAAGTCAAGTCCAATTGGAATATTAGACTCAAATGTAACCATGGTGACAAATCTTGTTAAATAGGAGATAAAAATGGAGGCTTACGGGAGGGTGCATGCGCGGCTCGGCAGGTAATGGCAGAGGGAACCTGCAGCTCCCGGGACCCGCGGCCGAACAACGCATAAATCACAGACATATATCCCGCTCGCCCACCAATTCTGGCCCCGAAGGGTCCCCAGAAATGATGGAGATGCCTCCCTAACAAAAACAGCTGGACGCCCAGGTGGTAACCCACATCTTTCAGCGGAGCTAGCGGTGGTCCACAGCAAAGCAGGGTAATGGCGGTACCTCCGGTCCTGCACCCCCACCCCCCGACGTGTCCTCCAAGCGGGGTGGAGGAGAGTGTAAACCGTCCAAACAAGACATGGAGGCACCTTCTAAAAATATATCCAGCATCTTCCAGCAAGAATTGCAGAAAGCAACCCTGGACTTTAGAAAATATCTAAATGCCCCAGAGGAAAGAACGAGCAACATAGAAAATAAGATGGATGAATCTCCACAATGGCAAGCATCATAATTAGTGGTTCGTTAGCAGGTGAAGACCGCACTCGAGCAACTGTATATACTCTTAATGACAAACAAGATGAATTTAACCAGTACATTTTTTATTCAGTTGAGCGACTTGAAATCCTAAATCTGCGATTCCTGGAGGGGACTTTAATGCAGTCCTGAATCCTGATGTAGACAAGTGGTCACTCCCAGGACCTTCCCAACCTCTTAAAACTTCACACCTATCAAAAATATTCAAATATCTCATTCAAGACATCCCTTTGATTGACATACGGAGGGCACAACAAGGACAAAGATTATACGTTCTCCTCCCCTCCTCGCGACACATTTTAGAAAATCGATTATTTCTTAGTTAGCCCAAATCTAGTCACATCCATTCCAACCACAAATATTGGTTCCATTACCTGGTCGGAGCATACCCCAATTCAAATTGATTTAGCCCTCTCTAATAAACTTTCTCATTTCACATGGTGGAGGTTTAAATCTCCCAGATATCAATGACAAAATGCACACAAGTCTCAAAGGTCACTTTGTGGTTAATGTTGGAAATGTAACAGACTCTTTCTCTCTTTGGGAAGCCAACAAATCTTGGATATCAGAGGCTACTTTATATCCATGGCGTATCATAAAAAAAATTAAAGGCTATTCTATATTTTGAGACCAAAATAAAATAAACTAGAAAAAGCCCACAAAACCAATTCTAAAAAGCAAATTCAAGAGATAAACGTGGTCAAAATAAGAATTGAGGAGACTTCAATTGGAAGATGTCGCAAGGGCCATTAAATGGACCAAGCATATCTTCTATGACAAAGGTAACGCATCTGCCAGACTTCTTGTGAACAAACTAAAAAGAAATGCTCTAGAATCTTGGCTCTTAAACGTAAGGACGGTAATGTAACCTATAACCCCTGCCAAATAACTGAGATACATAGATTTTACTGAGACCTATATAATCTGAACAAAGAATTAGTACAACGGTATTATATGGCTACACACCTTAAACAGATACCAGCGTGGCACATGGATAGGGGCATAACACGTTGGCTGGATATTGAAAGAACCATCTATTCTCCCATTGCCCCCCTCCCTCCTGAGGTGTGAAAAAGAAGGCCCTCCCAATTTAACATTGACTGCTCCAGTCAAACTTTACTTTAACAATGTGGAGAAAGTCTCGGAGAAAGTTCAGCTTTTCCTCCTCCCCTTTGAAATGTATCCCTCTTTTCCATAATCCAGATTTTCTACCAGGTTTACCGAACTCTGCTTTTAAACACTGGAAAGAAAGGGGGAATCTTCTAAATAAAAGATTTACTTAAAGAAGATAAGATTATTGAGTTTGGTGACTTGAGAAAAATTCTCTCTCCGCCAAAGAGTGTTACCTGAAAAACCTTCAGGCGAGACTTTTTCTATATACTCTCTCCGCTAATGTAAAATTCCCAAAATCGATTAACCATTGAAAATATTTGCAGCTCCAAAACCTCTCAAAGGCTTGATCTCCAACCTCTACAGCAAATCAGTCCCTATTGGAGGAATTCTCCAAACATAACAACATGCTACAGCTGGAGGCAGACTTCCAAATGGAAATGCCACTGGAAGACTGCCAAGACACCTGGGAAAGGGCATCTAAAACCTCTCTATGCTCCACCATAAAAGTGAACATACAGTATATACACAATTCTGTCGAGGTGGTACATGACTCCGGTTAGACTGAAAACCTGATACATGGGGTCTTCTGATCCATGTTGAAGGGGCTTTAATGCGGTGGGATCTCTACCACATACTTTCTAGTCCTGCTCGATTATTCAACCATTCTTGTTAAGGGTTATTGACCTCCTAGAATTTATACTAATGTCAAGATCCCAAGGGACACTGTAGATACTAGCTAAACCACTCGAAAACCTAATTTCCCGCCACCAATCTCTTCTCTCCCATATACTTACAGCGGCCCACTGTTCAACAAGAGCCTCATGGAAAAAGCCTAGCGCCCCCTTAATGATTCAATTTACCAACAGAATCAACAAAATAATGCTAATGGAAAAATTCAGCCCTCCTAAATCAAAATATCCCAACATTTTACGGGATTTGGGATCCCAGAATCAAATTCTCATAACGTAAGGTCCCGCAGTGCCTGTAACATTAGAGAGATGCTATAATAGTGTACCATGTGAGGCTGTTCCCACCTCCCTGACCACTATTCACCAATGGCCTCTAACGTGACGAATACTGCCTGGCTGCTCATGGATGTATCCAATTGTTGTATTGTAATCTCTCCCTCCCCATTTACCCAACCCCCTCTCTTTATTCTGCACCCCCAATCCCTGGAAAACAAACAATAAAAAAACAAACAAGTTAAAATATGATGGTTTACACCAGTCAATGAGACAGCAGAAAGCGTAAACCTGCCTCCACCCTGTTGAGCAATCTTCTGCCCAGGAATAGCGACTTCCTTATATTTTTTTTTATAAGAGCCATTTTATATATATATTTGGTCATTATTAAGATGAAGTTCGATGCTATAAAAATCATGCACATAACCAAATCCACTTAACCAAGTAGCAAGACCCACATAAGAACAAGGTTATGAGTCAAACTCTGCGTAAACAGTGATAAATAACAGTGATAAGTTTAACTACATTTGTATTCTCACGTGTCAATGTTCTCCAGTTTATTCCCATGCGCTTACCTGTTAAATATATTATCGCTAAATGCATATTTTTCCAGCCGTGCAAGGGGAGTTAGGTTGTCCTGCCCTGGGATATCCAAGAACGCTGTTATCCGCATGCTCTCACAGTCTGGCCCATAATCTTCAAACCCAACTTGGAAAATAGAAACAGAAAAAAGAATTACAACCTGTAAAACTGTGTTGACATAGCAATAATATTGCTGCAAACAAGATGACATCGCTGTACGGAAGTTAAATGCAACTCTTTCAGTTACTACTTTGCATATATTATTAAATAAAAAAAAATAAAAAAAGCAAGTGCTTGACTAGGTACAAAGTGTTACAGATGTGTTTCATGCATATAAAACACAGAATAACAAGACACGGGGTTGCATTTCACACCTGCTTGCTCGGGTTAAGTTACAGAACGAGCAGTAATTGAAGCAGCAATGGTATAGAACAGGGGGGCTCAACTCCAGTCCTCAAGCTGCACCCCACCCCCTTCCCAACATGTCAAGTTTTCAGGATATTCCAGCTTCAGCACAGGTGGCTCTGTCAGTCACTGCTTCAGCACAGATTGCACAATCAAAGACAGCCTTTGGGATATCCTGGGAACCTGACCCATGTGGTGGGGGTGAGGAGGGAGAGAGGGCCTCAATCGCCTTTCCGGGGGAGTGAGGAGGGTGCGTGACGGCGAGGAGAAAGGGGGGAGGAGGGGGGGAGGGTAGGGAGAAGGGGAGGAGGAGGGGGGGGGCGAAGAAGAGAGGGATGGAATAGGTGAGAAGCCGGAGGGGGCCCGGAGTACGCAGATAGGGGTCGCGAGGTGATGTAAAGAGCACCCCTGCGAGGACGGCGGGCGGCATCCTGGAGAAAGGGGACGGGAGGGGGGGGGGGAGGGGATCAAAAAGGGTGGAGTGAGGGGGGGGATATGAGACGGGGGAGGGAGCCGGGCCGGGAGAAGAAGGGGGGAGCGAAGGGAGGAGAGGGTGCCGGGCGGGGCTCGGGGAGGAGAGGGGTATGAGTAAAGGGGGCGAGGACTCGGGCGGGGTCGAAGGTACAGCGGCGCGAGGAGGGGTGAAGGGGAGAAGAGAAGGGGAGCAGTGACTGGCGCGAGAGTGGAGAGGGGAGCTGGGAGGAGGGTGAGGGGCAGATAGAGGGGAGAGGGGAGTGGACGAGGGGGAGATGGCGTGGGGGGTCAAGGGGGAGGAGGGGGGGGAGAGATAGGGGCGAGGAGGGGCGGGAGATTAGGCGGGAGGATGGGGGGTGGGAGGAAGGGGGAGGAGGCGGGCGCGGTGGGAACGAAGCCCTGCAGAGCCGAGGCGCCCGGGGCGATGGTCCGGTGGATGGGAGGTGATCGAAGGCCGTGGGAGGGAGGAGGAACTGGGGGGAGAAGGGGGATGGAGGGGTGGAGAGGAGAGGACGGGAGGCGGGACAGACGAAAGGGCGGAAGGAGGAGGGGGGCAGGGAGAAGGGGAGCGAGGGGGGGAGAGAAGGAAGAGACGCAAGATGGGGAGACTCGGCCGGGAGAAGGGGTAGGAGGGGGGGGGGGAGAGCAAGGGGGAGGAGAGGGGGCGGGGAGAGCAGAATGCGGGAGCACGGAGGGGGGGAGAAGGTGGGAGACCGGGGGGCGAAGAACGGGAGCGGAGGGACGGGGGGAGAAGGTAAGGACGAGGAGCCGGGGGAGAAGAAGGGGGAGGAGGGGAGCGAGGGCAAGGGGCAGGAGGAGGGGGGAGACAGGGGGAGAGAACAAAGAAGGGGGAAGAAAGGGAGGAGGGAGCGTGGGAGTGAGAAGGGGTGAGAGAGGGAGGGAAGAAGGGGGAGGAGGGGGGGAGTAAGGGGGAGGAGGGGGGGTGAGGAGAAGAGCGGGTTTCCGCAAGAAGCGTGGGAAGGCAGGCGGGCTGCGGAGAGAGAGGGGGGGAGGAGAGGGCTGGAGAAGGGGGAGTGAGGGGGGCAGGGGGGGGAGGAGGGGGGGAAGAGTAGAAAAGCCTCCACAGATAGGGAGAGCGGGGGCGGGAAAAGGTCAGAGGCGGGGGTGAAGAAGGGAGGTCAGGGGGGGATAGAAGGGAGGAGGCGGAATGGGGGGAGGAAAGAAGGGAGATCGGCGGGGGGAGAAGAAGGGAAACACGGGGGGGGGGAGAAGACGCGAAAGGGGGGCGGGACATAAGTAAGGGAGAGCCGGGCGGGGCAGGCGCGAAGAAAAGAAGGGAAGCGAGGGAGGGGAAAATAAGGGACGCGGGGGGGGGAATAAGAAGGTGAGTGGGGGGGGGAAAAGAAGCGGAGTCAGGGGGGGGAAAAGAAGGGAGCAGGGGAGGCTGAAAAGGAAAAGAAGGGAGAGGTGGGGGAACAGAAGGGAGAAGGGACGGGGGGAAAAGAAGGGAGGCAGGGGGGAAAGAAGGGAGAGGGGGGGAACAAGAAGGGACGACAGGGGGAAAGGGGGGAAAAGAAGGGAGGGGGCGGAAAGAAGGGAGTGGCGGAGGGGGGGGAAGGGGGGGGAAAAGAAGGGAGAGGGGGGAAAAGAAGGGAGAGGGGGGGAAAAGAAGGGCGAGGGGGGGAAAAGAAGGGAGGAGGAGGAGGAGGGGGGAAAAGAGGGAAGAGAGGGGGGGAAAAGAAGGTAGAGCGGGGGAAAAGGAGGGAGAGGGGGGAAAAGAAAAAGGGAGAGGGGGTGGGTTGGAGGGAAGAAGGATGAGGGGGGGGACAAGAAGGGAGAGGGGAGGGGAAAGAAGGGAGGGGGGGGGGAAAAGAAGAGGTGAGGGGAGGAAAGAAGGGTGAGGGGGGGGAAGAAGGGTGAGGGGGGAAGAAGGGTGAGGGGGGAAAAGAAGGATGAGGGGGGGTGGAGAAGGGTGAGGGGCAGAGAAAGGGGCTTGAGGTCTGGAGTTGAGCACCCCTGGTATAGAAAATGACCCAGCCTTTGATGATTGCGGTATGTTGAGGCCTGGGCTACCTATTCGTGCAGCTCTATCCTAATGGAAGAGTTGAGACAATCTTTCAGAAACCAGCACCCACCAGGGGAGTTTAATCTCTTCTTACTGCATGTGCAAGCACATCTTTAATTCCTTCCCAAGTATAATTCGGTCCCAGCAAGCAAGCTGGATATTATGCCGGTTGCTTAGATAACACTTCCCAGTACGGCATAGGAAGCGTTTAAAACGTCTGCTCTCCAACTCTACCAAATGCGTGGGTAACAGAAATGTGACTTTCCACAATGTGATGTTAACTTATGTTACCGTACAATGTCAGAGGAGCATGCAACAGAGCACATGGAGAGATGTGAAAAGACCTGCCATGTATTGTACAGTACTGCTTGTTAAAGAGATTATCTTCTGATAATAAAATAAAGACAAACAGCCCCAATGCTACAGCCAATATGACAAATGATATGGGTAAATACTTATCTGTCTTTCTTCTCATAAGCAAGGTTCATTTAGTTACATTTGTTGGCCAAAGCATTTGAAGCCTGCGACGACGTCACCGTATGGCGCTTTTTATAGGTTTTAGCACTGCGTGAAAGCGTTCTCCTAGGCCGCGTCCATACTCCGCGGACACAACAAAGGAAAGGCCATACCTATATGAGGCAGGCCATAGAGCGCACGACAAAGCGTGACCGTGCGCCAGACTTTAGAGCAGACAACATTTTTTTATTTATTCGCGCTATGGCCGGGTCATGTGAGCGGTTCAGCCAATGAGGGCAAATCAGCTCCGTGGCATCACGGACACGCCTCCTAAAAAAAATAATTCAGGCCACGGATTGCTCAAGCAACAGGCGCGTGTGACGCCATGCGCTCCTACTATGTATCCGAGGCCTTAACCTCTCTAATGGAGGGAGAAATGTCTTAATAGACTGGTCAGTCACAGGAGCATAACAAGACCTGCTATCTAAAAGTGAGATGAGGGGTCACAGACCCCCCAAATAATTGTTACCAGTTGACATTTACAAACGTACACGACCCCTGCAAGCTAAAATTTGAGCTTGCAGGTGTGTGTTTTTTTAAACAATTATACAACAATATATGCAATACATGCCCACAATTACTGACAATGTTTAAAGGAAATAAAATTAAAACAAAGAAATCAAAACTTAAAAAATAAAATAAATAAAAATTAGCCTACCCTTGTATTTCCAAAGTGACAGTCACAAAAACAATACAATGTCTCTCTGTTTCAACAAATCACCTGACAAACATTTTCTTTATTCCCCCTGTCGCAATGAACCATTAGAGACCAGAGCATGGTGTCACAACCGTTTACAGAAACGCAAGGAGCAGAATTCACAGATTTGTTGTCTTCTTGCAGCATATGATGCAAACACGCACACACTTCCTTTGTGCCAGCGTGCCATAATATCAGATTATGTTTACTTCAGACACCAGCTGGGAAGGAAAAATGTCTAATTTCATGGCGTTGTAAATATTTATTCATGCACACTTTGCTGCTGGTAATCACGTCAACAAGAGAGTGGCCCAGCTTTAAATCACAGCATAGGACAAGGGTGGCTCAGTCAAAGACTGCACCGCCTGTGCTGAAGCAGGGATATCCTGAAAACCTGACCTGCTGGTGGCCCCTGAGGACTGGAGTTGGCCACACGTGGCCTAGGATACAATCAAGTCTCTGGGCATTTCACAATCTAAGATTTTCTGATATATTATTGTGACTGCATTGCCAACACTTTAATCCTATTCAGAAGCATTTCTAAACTTGATTTTGTCCCAAAGAAAACGTATGACACTCATGAGTTTACCGCAAGGGGTTCACTATAATTAAACTAAATTGCTTACCACCACCAGCAGGAGGTGGTGATTGGGACAAATATAGTCAATGATTAACCTGCATTAGACCAGCAGAAGAAAAAACATTTCTAAGGCCTCGGTCCCGCTGCGCTTGGTGGCGCGGGCGGCCACACGCGAGTTCCCCACCAGCAGGGGAATCCTCCCGAGCTGGTCCCGGTCCCCACTGGCGGCACAGCTTACTACACGCTGTGGCGCGTCAGCCGCTATGGGATACAAGAGAATGGTGTTCCCTAGTGTTGACGCGTCACGTGGTGTGGCTGTGAGCCAATGGGGAGGGGAGGCTTCGGGAGGAGGGGAGGCTTCGGGGAGCGGGGAGGAGTGTGGAGTGAAAGCAGCGTGAGTGGCTGTCTGTGTGTGTGTGTGTGTGTGTGTGCCTGAGTGCGTGAGTGCCTGCCTCTGTCTGTGTGTGTGTGTGTGTGTTGCTTTACTTACCCGAGCCGTGGAGGGAGGGGGGGGGGGAGAGTAGCGGGTCCCTCCGCTCAAGCCACGCCCCCCCTCCCGCTCAAACCTCCCACTCCGGCTCCCTACAGACCGCATATCGCGGTCTGTGTATGTCAGCGCCCCGCCTGTCTGCAGTGCGGGCGCGCTGACTCTGGGAGCAGGGCCTTAGCCTTAGGCAGTAAGTGAATCAAATGCCTTCTACCTTGTGGCCAGTTTACAAATCAATATTTCAAATCAGCACAGAATTAGTGTTTAATACCAGTAGTTTGTATTAAGGATGTACAGGCATACCCCGGTTTAAGGACACTCGCGAGTAAGGACATATCGCCCAATAGGCAAACGGCAGCTCACGCATGCGCCTGTCAGCACGTCCTGAACAGCAATACCAGCTCCCTACCTGAACCGAAGCTGTGCGCAAGCGGGGAGACTATAGAGACTGTTAAAAATGTGTTATTTACATCAGTTATGCACGTATATGACGATTGCAGTACAGTACATGCATCGATAAGTGGGGGAAAAAGGTAGTGCTTCACTTTAAGTACATTTTCGCTTTACATACATGCTCTGGACCCATTGCGTACGTTAATACGGGGTGGGTATGCCTGTAAAATTCTCATCTGGGCTCAGGGCCCAAAATGACATGAAGGCAGAAGTCCTGGGACCTTCCTAACAATAACCCCAAGAATCAGAGCAAAGAAACCGCACTTACAGTCGTCCAGATCGTCCTGCAAATCGACGAAATACAACGGGATCCCTAAGAGGAAGCAAAAAACAGGAAGTTAGTGGGACAACGGTTTGTAAGGAGGGAGTTTAGGGCCCTTTTATCCTACCCTAAATTACTGGAATACTTCCTGCCACATGAAGGGATGCAAGTGTGCTCATCACTTTATAAAAGTACAGTCCAATGAAAATGACATGCACCTGTGCATACACATACTACATATATATTTTCCATGTATCATTTTATTGGCATTAAAATAGATTTGCTGTAAGCTTTCGTGTCTCCTATTGAGAGAATGGCTACATTATTCTTTGATCCATTAAAAAGGAACATCTATATTTTTACAAAAAGTATGTTTGTTAGGTAGCACTCCACAAAGAACTAAATGTATAAATATACACTGTAGATAAATTGGTGCACGGAGGCAAGGGGGACCTCTGACCCCTCGATAGAATCAGATATATACACAGAAGGGCCCCAGCACGCAAATAGATACAATAGACAATTGTCAATTTGAATAAGTCAATAAAGATATTTGGCAAAAATTTGTAGCAGCTGTACAATATCCCCAAATGCAGGGTCTTGAGATCACATCTCGTGAAACAACAACTACAATAATGTGGAGGGAAAGGAGTGGTTGGCGATGAAAAAAAAAGGGGGATGAAGGATAACAACAATGTGACAACAAAAGGAGGAAAAAATGAAAAACGTACAATACACGTGAAAATGTAGGGTGGAAAAAGTAGGAGGGAAACGAACGTTTCGGGCCTCTGACGCCCATTCTTCAAGCCCCTTCCCACAGATAAAAATGATCTGTGGTACTTCCCTAATTTAACACCCCATAAACACCAAAATCTCTTTTTTTTCACCCCCAACCACTCCTTTCCCTCCACATTATTGTAGTTGTTGTTTCACGAGATGTGATCTCCAGACCCTGCATTTGGGTATATTGTACAGCTGCTACAAATGTTGCCAAATATATCTTTATTGACTTATTCAAATTGGCAATTGTCTATTGTATCTATTTGCGTGCTGGGGCCCTTCTATCATTATTTTTAGGACAAAACCAGCAGCCAGAGCTATGCAGGGCTCACTTAAACAATTTGCATGCGTGTCATTGGATCATGACAGCTAAAGAACATAGTCCAATCCCCAAAAAAACGACATTTTAGAAAAGAAGTGTTTGTAGATAAAGAAGAGCGCACCAATGATCCGTTAAAATAATTAAGGATGCCCTCACACCACCTGTGCAATCTGGGTACCCAAAACCAGCGATGTCATCCAGCAGGACACGGCCACGGAGAGGGCAGGACACGGCCACGGAGAGGGCAGGACACGGCCACGGAGAGGGCAGGACACAAGCGTACAGAGGAACCGCACAGCGATTTCTGCCAGCATCGTTGGTCAGTCAAGGACTCCACTGACGTCCGTGCTCTTTTAAAGCACTTTGCTTGCGAGTGCAATGATATTATTTGATAGCTTTCTATAATAAAAGTTCATACACCACTGGTGGCCCCTGATGTGCCATTTTTTTTATTATTATATATACAGTAGGTCCAAAGTTGATGCAAGGGTTTGGGGGCGATAGCTCTTGAAGAGGAAGCCCACAGGACAACTTTGAAACTTTATGACCATCTTACTTAACACCTCATTAGGACCTTGCCCTTCTTTATAGTTACATAAATATATATTTTTACACACATGCACATTTTTTACACCAATGCAATGGACACCCACAGCCCCAGCGAGACACACACAATGATGATTATTTATAAATGCACGGGAAACGGTACACCCTACCTGGGACATATGAAGGCATTGCTGCCTTTAGAAATTTAGCACAGACACCAGTCTATTTATCCAGCTCTATAGCATCCTCCCTCGTGCCCCCCATATTTAGTTGGCAATGATTGTATGCAAGTTAATTAGGACTCAGATAGCGCTATTAAGGTTTAGGCTGGCATATTATTGTTGGGTTAGTCTGAACAACTGTTTGATTTTGGGGCAGATTAAAATCAGGCTGGACTTGCCCCTTAATTGTCCATCTGTCAGTTAAATAAGGCTTTATCAATTTATATAAATCTCCACCTGTCAGCCCCCGTCAACATTTGCAACATGAAAAAAGGTACACTTTATTTTGTACGTCAGGGCCTGATGCAAGAGCTTCCACGTGACAGCCTGAGGAAGCATGTACCACATGCAAAGAGATCACCAATAACATGTATGTTTGGAGATATATATATATATATATCTATCTCACACTATAAGTGGTGTTAAATCACCCATGACCAGCCGATAATTATCAGGAATGTAAGCAATCTCCCAAATGCGTTAATTGGCTGAAGGTTCCCGGCTGCACCCACAGACAGAGCTACAGCCCCTGCAGCCGGGTGTAACAGGTACAATAGGTGGGCAGATTCCCCAGGGAGCTCGCAAACTAAAAGGAGCCACCCCAGCACTGGCACCGCACAACAGGCTGGCACCTCATAAACAAATGATAATGTTACATATGAAGGCCTCTCCCTCCTCCTCCATGTTACTTCCTCTGAGGCCTCTCCCTCCTCCTCCATGTTACTGCAATCCGAGGGCCTCGTCCCTCCTTACAGGTACTCATGCGAGGCCCGGCCTGCTCCTCCATGTTAATTCATGACGATTGCCTATCCCCCAGTGACTTCCTGTGGAGGCCTTCTCCTCCTCCTCATTGTTACTTCGACTGTGGAGGCCCTCTCCTGCATGTTTCCGTGTGCCAGTGTAATTCCTGCGAGGCCACCCCCTCTCAATTACTTCCTGCGAACGAGGCCCTCCCTCATTCCATGTTACTTCCTCGAGGGCCTTCTCCCTCCTCACTATGTTTAACTTACCTATCAGGCCTCATACCGCATCACTCACTGTTAGCTTCCGGCGAGGCGGTTCTTCACGCTCCTCTCATGTTACTCACTGCGGATGGGCCTCTCCCTCCTCCATGTTACTTACCTCTGAGGCCTCTCCGCCTTCTTGCGTTACTTCCGTCGAGGCAGCCTCTCCCTCCCATGTTACTTCGCGACGGAGACCTCTCGCCTTCCCTCCTGTTACTTCACACCTAGGCTCTCCCTCCTCCTCTGTTACTTCCTCTGAGCGTCTCTCCCTCCTCCGCTTATTTCTCTCGATGTGGCACTCTCCTCTTCTACGTGTAATACTGCTGTGGGCCTCTCTCCGCTCCCATGTTACTTGTCTGCGGACCTCTCCCTCCCCTGTTACTTCCTCCGGGCCCTTCTCAAGGATCCTCCAGCCTCTACACCATTGTTACTTCCTAGAGGCCTTTCCTCTGGTCTTCCTAGCCTAGCTCTCCTATGTTAGCTTCCTCCGAGGCGCTCTCCCCCCTCCTCACCTCCTCCCAATGTTACATTCCCCGAGGCCATATCCTCCTCCATGTTACTTCCTCCGAGGCCTCTCCCTCCATGTACTTCCTCAGAGGCCTCTCCCTCCTCCATGTTACTTCCTCTGAGGCCTCTCCTCCATGTTACTTCCTCTGAGCCCTCTACCTCCTCCTCCATGTTACTTCATCTGAGCCCTCTACCTCCTCCTCCATGTTTCTTCCTCCGAGGCCTCTCCCTCCTCCGTGTTACTTCCTCTGAGCCCTTTCCCTCCTACTCCATGTTACTTCCTCCAAGGCCTCTCCCCCTCCATGTTACTTCCTCTGAGGCCTCTCCCATGTTACTTCCTCCGAGGCCTCTCCCTCCTCCGTGTTACTTCCTCTGAGGCCTCTCCCTCCATGTTTATCAGGCACCAGCACAGGTTCTCCCTCATCCCCCGACACACACGGTGACGCGGCCGCCTCCCTCCCCCCTCTGGGTGAGACAGGTACATGAGTCCGGGAGACACTTACCGGCCATCTTGACGGCTGAAGCCGGGGGGGGGCGGGGGGCAGGTGAGCGCGCGCTCCGGCGTCAAGGGGGGACGCGCACGCTTTGCCGTCGTCGTGCGTGCACTAGCGCGCGCGCGGACCCCCTCCCTCTGGGTAGCATTGGGGACGTCGACATGACGTCAGCCGCGGGGCGGGGCGCGCGCAGGGTGTTATTGGCTTCCCGCCCTTTTTTCTTTCCCTCTGAGGAGGAGGCGGTCGCCATGTTTGGTGCCCCGGGGGAGGGAGACTGGGAGGAGTGTCAATGCATTATCAAATAATAACGTGTCGGATATCTACTCATGTACCTGATATTATATATTATGATTATTATTAATAACACTGCTTCCTCGCGTGTTGTGGCTTTTAAAAATAAATGAGTGACAAACACACATTGCTTCCACTTGTGTCTGTGTGAGTTGCGTGTCCGGGTGGTGGGGCGGATGTCTTTATCATAACAAGGGACAAAGTACAAATCTAAAGTAAAGCAGTAAATAAATGGCGGCCCCGGGCGGAGGGGAGGGGAAGATGGCTGCCCGGGGAGGAGGAGCTGCTGAGGGAGGGCAGGAGGGAGGCGGCCTGCTCTGTGACAGGGCCCCGCCGGGAGCCCCGAGGTGCCGCAGGCCGGAGCTCCCTCCTTCCCTCACACACCGGGGCTGACAGGAGCACCGAGGTGTCCCGAGTGCTCCGCTCCTCGGGTCTCTGCTGCTGCTGCTGCTGCTGCTGCTGCTGCTGCTGCTGCTGCTGGTTATTGTGTTGTCGCCATGGCTGTGAGGGAGCTCAAAGTGTGTCTGCTGGGGGTGAGTGAGGAGAGGGAGAGGGACAACAACTAACGTCTACTCTGTACATGTTGCACTCTTATAGTGTGTGTATATAATAGTATAATGTATGTGTATAATAAATACACACACATGCACAATCCACTAGTAAATACTGTATATTTATATATATTTTGTGTGTATAATATATATATAAAATATATATATGTGTGTGTGTGTGTATGTATATGTGTATATATATATATATATATATATATATATATAATTACACACATGTATGTACAATCCACTAGTAAATATATAGTGTGTGTAGATATATATATACACATACTGCAGGCCTGGGAGAAAAATGATCATATACCCACTGGGGTTTTTTTCCCTCGGGGTATCCTGCGCGGTCGGGGATTAAAATGGTGATGTCTGGTTTACATTAAACCTGCTCTCTGGCCTACTCATGTGTCTGGTATTTTGCAGTATACAAAGTATGGCCTGATATACTGTTCTGGGTGGCGTGCCCGTCCTAACGATATAGATATATGTACGGGTATCGGTACCGTGTTAGCCGAGCTTAATATATCAAAACTGAATAGCCGATACCGTTCTGTGGCTAACGAAAGGCTTTTATTCGTGCGAGCTTCCGAGATACGCCGGCCTCTTTTTCCGGCGCTGTTACAATGGATAAAGCAGGCAAAGGGTTTTACGTAAAAACAGCGCGTCCTGGGATGTTACCTGTGCTTATCCCTCCCCCGGGTGTAGATGCGACTTATGACTAGGTGTTAAATATTTCCACTTTATTTAATAAAGAAAAAATGTGTTTATATCAGGAGACTCCCATGAATGTTATAGGGACGGACATTCGGGTTCTGCACAATATGATTCTGGTACCGGCTGCGCGGTATTGGTGACGCTGGGTACCGGCTGCGCGGTATTGGTGACGCTGGGTACCGGCTGCGCGGTATTGGTGACGCTGGGTACCGGCTGCGCGGTATTGGTGACGCTGGGTACCGGCTGCGCGGTATTGGTGACGCTGGGTACCGGCTGCGCGGTATTGGTGACGCTGGGTACCGGCTGCGCGGTATTGGTGACGCTGGGTACCGGCTGCGCGGTATTGGTGACGCTGGGTACCGGGCGCGCGGTATTGGTGACGCTGGGTACCGGCCGCGCGGTATTGGTGACGTTGGGTACCGGCTGCGCGGTATGTTTGACAGCTCTGGGTACCGGCTGCGCGGTATGTTTGACAGCTCTGGGTACCGGCTGCGCTTTGTTGTAACTAATTATTATTAGTGCAATAGTATCTTTTAGTACCTGTAGCATTGTTACTTGTTGGTAGCTGCTTGCAGACAAGGTGTTGAACCTGACTCGTTGATTAAATAGCTACGTTTATTACTAGCCCTGCTGCTACGCGAGCATTGTACATCTGTGTCCAGTTGTGATAACTTTAAATTACCCCGCCTAAGGTCGCGTCCATACTGCGCGCGCGGCGTGAACTAAAGGCCGTACCTCTGAGGCAGTCCGTAGAGCGCACGGCCGCGCGCGTGATGAAGTGCAACCGATTTTTTTCGGTTCAGCCAATGAGGGCGAACCAGCTACGGGAAGTCACAGCCACGCTGCCCCATCCCAAAGGCCACTGATCGCTCAAGCGGCAGGCGCGCGCGGCCATGCTCTCCGTTCCGTGCGCCTACTATATCCGCGGCCTAAGGCCGAGTCCATAGACGGACAGGCCGTGCTGAGGCGTGCGGACGCTCCGCGCTGAGCCCCTGCATCCTCAATGAGGATGCCTTGATAGGGGGCTCACGCGAGCGTCCGCAGGCGTGCTGACGAGTTGGAGTTTTCAGCCGAGCACCAAGCTGTTTTTCAGCGCGCTGTCGGCTGAAAACCTCCAATCACAGCACAGCAGCGTCAACGTGTCGACGTCAGTGCGTCGCTGGGCCAATCGCCTCCAACCACCTCCCCCCGGCTCCGATCGCGCCCGCTGGCTCGCCTGTATGGGCATGAAATCGCCCAGATTTCAGCAGGCGAGCCTCAGCGTCAGCGCGGCTCGGATCGCCTCACTCTTCTATGGCCCGGGCCTAATGCATCTTCTTGGGGCTTCTCCGTCATTCCGTTACCGCTGCCTGTTACGCGGTTTAACTTTCCGGATCCTGTACGTGTACTGTAGTCGGCAAGTAACTTCATAGCATCGTCATCCGTGAAGGCTCCTGCTCCCAGTCAGCAGATCTGCTAATGTTTGTTTGTAATGAAACAATTTTAATAATCCACGTCAACAAAACATCAGTTAAATTATGCGCGTGGTACAATCCGTGCATGACATTGCTGCAGTATTGAGGCTAAATTCAACGCACTCCGGCCCGAAAATACCTATTGAAGTCAATGGGATCTTTTCCCCGAACTGCCACATTCGGGGTGTCGTGAATCCACCCCTAAACCCAGTCACATATTGGCTTTAGATTAGTGAGTACAAAACAAGTTTCATTGACATCCTTTTGGTGACACGTGACATTCATGTGTTATCCATCCCACTTACCTTTTTGGAGAATAATATTCACTTTATTGCATATAGCGCTTTTCCTCCAAGGGGACTCAAAGCGCGCCACCATGACAGTTTTGCCCGCGGTACGCAGAACCCAGGAATCTTTACAGATACGTAATCCCCAACGTCGCCTCTCTGTGAAATACGCAGGTTTATTTCTCCTAAATAAGTTGAGCCTGAAGAAATCGGTGATTAACCTCTGTTACATTTGAGTGCTGCGCCATGCGTTTCTATTTCGCACCATAAAAGGGATGTTTCCACGGTAGAAAGTGAATGATGTAAATCGTTTTATGCTATATTTAATTTTGTAGCGCGTGCTAAGAACGGCGTAGAGGGTATTTATAAAAGGGTGAAATGAGGAAATAGCTACTTAAACTCAATTTATCTGCTTTAATTCTTGCTGACGCTGCTTTCTCTTGCATATACCATGTCTTCTGTAGGATACGGGCGTGGGCAAGTCCAGCATCGTATGGAGGTTCGTAGAAGACAGCTTTGACCCTAATATTAATCCCACTATCGGGTAAGGGAAGCAGTAAAAGGTGCAAAACGCTGTTTGTTTGTTCATGGTCTCTGCTTGGAGCTGTCTTTATTCGGACAGTTCAGATGATGCATGGTAAAGAAGAAAGAAAAGGGTGGCTTGGTTTGGGGGGGAAAGTGTCTGTATTGTCCGGACTGATTCAAACTTGTGAGAACGCCATTGAAGTGGGAAAAACCATACTGCTTCTGTTTAAAGGGCCTTTACTTAAAGCTGCAGACCAAGCAATATTCTACATGTGTTTTTTTATCAGTTCTGTGCTGTGAGAAAATACTTGTAGCATTATGTTTTTTTTCTCTTTAAAACCACTCTGAAATACATTTTTAATGTATTATAATGTAACAAGCCGTTTATGTTTTCAATAGCAACCATTTACAAAGTCACACCCCCTTCCTCTTCTGACACAGGCTCTGGCACACCCATTTTTGAGCCCTGCCCTCTCTCTAGCAGTGCACCAATTGTATCTAGTGACTGCCCGGTCACATGATCTTCCCCACAGAACTTTGCATCTTTGGTCCTTTTCTGCTGCACTGGCAGCCATTTAGTGAACCCCCGAACCGAATCTTCACCAATCTATCACAGGAGAACGGATCGATCGGCAACTTAGCTAATTACTTATTAGTGTGCGGATTGTATTGATGCACATATTAAAGGGGGGGGGGGGGAAATAAAATAAAAAATGGCAGCTTGGACTGCTTTAAAGAAGCTTTGCCTTTAAAAAATAAAAATAATAATCATCCCATCCCCCCTTAGGTAGGATGCAGGGGGTCTCTGGAGCTGAACCGTCTTCATTTCCGCTCCTGGGGCTCCCTGCTCCCCGAGATACTTGCATCTGAAGGGGTTGCCTGTATCTTCTGTTTAATTATCCTGCGTTGCGTGGACCAATAGGAAGCCGCAAGGGATGACGTCGCCGCTTCCTATTGGCTCGCGGGGACCTTTTTTTTTTTTTTAAGCAGACATTTTTTGTTCCCAGCTGGAGCCGCATCACCTTCCGATGTCAGTATCTCCGGAAGCCGGGGGTCCCCGGAGAGGAAATTAGCTCGGTTCAGCTCCAGAGACCCCCTGCTTCAAACCTAGCAATATAAAAGACCCAGGAGGTAAAGCCACCGGGAAAATTTTCTGCCACTCGGCAACACAAATACACCATATATTTTAGACGCCATTAGTTGCTCAGGGCCCAACCTCTGGAATCTCTCGGGTCTCTGCTTCGTGTGCTTACGGTATTAACATCTATAAAGAAGCCTCCTGTTGGGACATTAAGAGACATCACCACCCGCAAGGAATCGTGCTCCAACCTGATGCGCTTGCGAGATCGCCCAAATAGTTCAGTACTTGTTCTGCGTCACCTTTTTGTTTGGTGTAAATAGGCGTTTGCATACCTCCCATACGCCTTGCTTGGTGGGTTTGTCCCAGGTGAAAAGGTTTGCCTCTCATTCTAAAGCAGCAATGCCGTCTTTTGTTTACCTGTTATCTGTTATTATTTTATTGATGTGATTTGAACCCGGGTGACCGTGGAGCTGAGCTGGGCTGTTTTTTAAAGCTCCGGTTTAGCCCAAATACTCACCGGTCAAGTTATCAGCGTTTCTGCTGACCTTTTAAATGGGCATCCAATAGGAAGCCCCAAACAATGACCCTGCAAAGCTCCCTATTGGGCCCCTGGTTTGGACTGCTCTTATTAAGAAGAGATTGCACCTTCTCACCTGGCGGGAAACCCCACCGAGTGTAAAAGAGGATTATAAAAATGAGAAATGAATGCACACAAAAAAAAAAGAAGCTTAGTGTAGTCATTCAAGAGAGCAGGAGTCCAGTAATCTCAAATGTACTGACACAGATATTCGGAGTCATTGGCATTGTATGGGAAGATCCACTGTAATTCCCGTTCAGTTGATTTGCACCAATGAGATTGGTACCACAAATAAAATATAATGCCCCCTCCCATCTGGCTAATTGGAATAGTCTCGTTGGAGCAGGTGACGTATTCTCTATATGTTGTGATCCAACAGAGCCAGATAGTCGGCCGTAGATATTTGCTGTTGTGTTTTTAAGACTCGGTGACATCCCAAGTTAAAGTTCCCAAGTTAAAGTTAAAGACATCCCAAGTTAAAGTTAAAGATGGACAACAAGTCGGAGAGACAAGCCTGGGCTTTTAATCCGTAGCTGTTAAATTTCACACTGTATTGGCTCCTAGGAGCTTCTGCAGCATTTTCTACCCACAGTGTGCAACGTGCAATGCATGCATGCAATCCTACACAGAGAGCGTTACATCTGCAACATACAATGCATGCATGCAATCCTACAGAGAGAGCGTCACACCGTGCAACATGCAATGCATGCATGCAATCCTACAGAGAGAGCGTTACACTGCAACATACAATGCATGCATGCAATCCTACAGAGAGCGTCACACTGTGCAACACGCAATGCATGCATGCAATCCTACAGAGAGAGCGTCACACTGCAACATACAATGCATGCATGCAATCCTACAGAGAGCGTCACACTGTGCAACATGCAATGCATGCATGCAATCCTACAGAGAGAGCGTCACACTGTATTACACACAATTGGCAGATAAAGGCACAAAAAACACAGCGCACAACGCTCATAGTGCATTAAAAATTATATTGACATAAACAATAAATAAGGTGAGTATTGTGCGTACATCAAGATAGTTTTAAACACTATGAGCGTTGTGCGCTGTGTGTTTTGTGTTTTTATCTGCTAGTTTAGGGGGTTCCTGAGCCCTCCCTATACCGCAGCTGCAGACGCTCAGATTTGTTCAATTAAGGTCACGTATTTTACCTTATATATTCATCACTTCACTTATAACATTAGCTGCGCACTTTTTTCCTCACTTATTACACACAATTACCTGCACAATGCATTGTTATTATTCTGTATATTTTATAAACTGGTTACTGAGCCAAGGAAGATAGCGGTGATACCTTTTTTAATACCCCAACTCCTGATTACAAAGGGCCCATCACATCTCCAGAACCTTTGTGGTTCTGAGAGCTTGCACTCCTTTTAACCACGCGTTGGCTATAAAAGGTATCGCCTCTACCTTTCCTGCTCTGTCCTGCGGAACCAGCCTCTGTTTCCGCTGCTTGGTGTAACTGTGGATATAATACACTGCACATGTTCCTGCTCACGTGGTATTCCCAGCCTGGCGTGGCCCAGTGTACTCCGTGGTATTATTTCTTATGCTGCTTGGCGTTGATGTTTGTGAAAGCCCCGCCCCTAGCGAGGACTTGCTAATAACGGGCGGCTCCGCCGGCTTTCTTCCAGCGCATCTTTTATGACCAAGACGGTGCAGTATCAGAATGAATTGCACAAGTTCCTAATCTGGGACACCGCTGGCCAGGAGCGGGTAAGTGGAACCTAACCTTCTAGAATAGTCACTCCTCCTTAAATATACCCCTGCGTGATGTCTGGATCCCCATAGCATCCCAGAGTGGGGCCCAGCATACAACAATGATGTTGTAACTCTTTAGGTGTGTGTGTGTTGCGCGTATGCAGTAAGAGTTGCGTATGCAGTAAGAGTTGCGTATGCAGTAAGGGTTGCGTATGCAGTAAGGGTTGCGTATGC